>JAQZBX010039307.1:0-23086 GCA_029593785.1 Cabassous unicinctus
CTTTGAAGAGACTGGTGTAGGAACATGGAGCTTAAAGTTATTTCTGATAAGGCCTTAGAAGGGAATGATGAAACCATTATTGTAGACGGGAGGAAAGGTGATCAGTGTTTTAAGGTTACAGAGAACTTAGCAACATTGACTCCTGATGTTATATTGAGGGCAGAATTTGAAAATGGCGAACCTGGACATTAGCTGAAGAACTTTCCAAAGTAAACTCAGAGAATGTGGCTTGGCTTCTCGTTGCAGCTTAGAGCAAAATGTTATGCGAAAGAGATAAGCTGAGAGCTGAATTTTTGGGCACAAAGAAAACAGAAACTGATTCCGGAAATTCCAGGCCTCTGGAAATCAAGCCCTCAGACAATAGTGGCCCATTTAAGTAATTAACCAACCTTAGAACTTGTAAATCAGGACTGAGAATGCAGTTATCAGGGAAAGACTTGTGGAAACTCTTACTGTTTGATGGCTTAGACCCCTGCTTCCTGCATGCTAAACCAACAAAGTTTTTGTGAGGGCTGTATGAACAAAACCACTGTCAGCTTGGACTAAAAGACACATGGAGAAGAGAGATGGAAAGGAAAACAGCTTTAAAGGGAAAACCTTGAAAGCTGAGGTCTGGAATTAAGACATCTCCTTGGGCCAAGAGAGGGACCCCATCCATGTGAATGGAGAGGTAAGTTTGCTCTGGAATTTGAAGTGGGTGGATGTTCCAGCCCAATGTTCAGGGAGAGTTCTGCTGCCCCAGGCTACAGAGAGGGTGGAACACATTCCGCAAGGGGTAGGGAGAGTGAGGTCACACCCCAGTGCTCTGAGAGGGGTGGGCCTGTTCCCCATAGTTTAGGGAAGGCCAGGTCACCAACTCACTGTTCTGAAAAGATTTGGCCTGAACACCAGAGATTGGTGAGAATTTTGCTGCCACCTCACTGTACTAAGGGGGTTGAGACTGTACCCCAGGGATTGGGGAAAGTGTAGCCATCACCTCAGTGTTCTTGGAGGGTGAGGTCTGGGGCTTGTTCACCACCCAGAGGCTTGATGAGGGTGGAACCAAGAAAATGGCTGTTGGGCAAGCCTGTGGCAAGGGTGGGCCTCTATGAGGCCCCAGGCAGAAAAAACCATCATCTTAAAAATGACTCTCAGGCTTTGAAATCTAATGAAGCATGCCCTGCAGGTTTTAAGAACTGTTGGGGATCTGTGACATGTTTCCCTCTCAAACTGTCCTTATGGTGATACAAATGTTTATCTTATGTCTGCCCCTTTGTATATTGGAAGCAGATAAATTGTTATGTAAGTCTCGCAGGTCTACAGCCAGAGGGGACTTTGTTGCCCCAAGACAAGGTTCGCGTGTGGCAGTTTGATTCAACCATGTCAGCAGAGCATGATTCAGGGTGCCCACCCTCCTGGTGGGCTGATATATATGGACACTCACTCAGGAGGACACAAAGGAAGAGAGAGGGCTCCATAGACATGGCAGAGGAGAGAACTTTGATCCTGTGGCCCCAGGAAGAGAAATGAGCCATTCATCTGATAGTTTGCAGCTGAACAGCTTAGAAAGCCCAGAAAGAAACAAGTCCTATGCTAGCCTGCAGCTGAGAGAGAGGAAGGCTGAGCCCTCAGAGATGGGCAGTCATCTTGCTTCAACAGGTGGCAAATGACTTTGGTGAGAAAGCAACCTTGAGTTGGACTCTTTAGGGCTTTGAAACTGTAAGCTTTTACCCCAAATAAATACCATTTATGAAAGCCAACAGATTTCTGGTACTTTGCATCAGCAACCCTTTGGCTGACTAATACAGATACTAATACAAGTTGGTAATAACCAGGTGGTATATGTGAAACATACATCTAATGTAAATAATGGACAATAGATAGAACTATTTTATTTTGTTTTTTTCTTTATTTGATAGAACTATTTTAATAAGCTATCATCAATTGTAACAAAGGTAAGTACTGTTAAAAAATAGTACAATTATTTTTAAATGTGCTACCATCAATAGTAACAAATGCTCCACACCAATCTAAGATGTTGGTGAACTTGTATTTTATGCATGATTGTTTTGTAATCTCACAAATTCTCAGGTAAATGATAAATAAATATCTTCAGCCAAACTTGAGCTGAGAGAATTCATCAGTGGTAGATCCTCATTTGAAAGAATTTATAAAAGTAGTTCTTGAGTTAGAAAAGTAGCAGAAAAGCACTAAAATACAGCAGTAAGGAATGGAAAGGAAAAACGTGGATAAAACTAAATATTAACTACATAAAGCTATAACAATAATATCTCATGGACTTTAAAATATATGTAAAATTAACATATATGAGCTATGCATATTTTGTGACAGAAATTTTCAGTTGTATTAATATACATAAAGAAGTATGGAGATACATGCATTTCTATACACATATGCTTATACACGCACACACACACATAACACCAAAAGGCATGGAGAAATGATGAAAACCTATTGCAAGTTGAATTTTAATTGCTAAAGACTAGAAACAATATAAATGTCCTCCACACAGCCACTTCCTATCCCAGTTAAGATGTAGAAAACTGCAAAAGAGCAATGCTCCATGTTAAAAATGAGATCAAGTCAGATAAACTATGAAAGCTTAAGTATTTTTTTAAACCCATCATGGAGTAAAGGATTCAAAGAAACCTAAAGAACTAAATTCCAGGAGGTGATGAGCACTTCCTTTGAGGGAAATGACCCATGGCTGCCTTGAACTCTGGGGCAGGGATGAATGCAGGAGAAAATTCTGCCATAAAAGGAAGAAAGGGAAAATCAGCAGAACTTTAAGGCAATTTAAACTGCCGCCATTTTAGTGGTATGAAGGGGTAGAATTCTAAAGCAGCCCGGTCCTAAAGTGAGTCCTCAGCATCTGCCACTTCTCTTCCACGGGGACCTTTACTGAGTGCCCAGCGGCAGCGTGGGAAAGAATGAGAGCCGGGCAGTGGTGCTGGGAGATCAAGCTGAACTGCACAGAGAAAAAGCTGCAAAAGCCTGGATCAGGCCAAGCAGCAGAGCTGAGAGGAAATCCCGAGATTCACTGGGTCTTCCCAGGAAGCCTGGAGGCTGGAGGAGCTGAAAGCTTGGGTCAAAGGAAGAAACTGGACAGAGCCCGCCTGAGGTGCCCAGGGATCCATCAGGGGCAAAGCCTCCATCAACTGAAAGCTGCCGGCAGGGCAGCAGAGGGGAACAAATTGGAAAACAAAAGAAGGAGTTGGAGAACAAAGTAGACTCCCCAGTGATTCAGAGAGCGGACAGCTAGGCTATAAAACATAGAGATTGCTGGAGCTGCCCTTCAAGTACTCCAGGGAGAATCCTGATCTCACTCTATAAATGATGAAAAACAGTGAAGAACTGGGTCTGACTAAAATGTAACAGAGCCCAAATACAACCCAAATACAAATTAGATAGACTAAGTCCCCACCTTGGTGGCCTGACAGAGAAAAGTACCCTTTCACGGGGGAAATATTACCTACTTTGGTCTGTATAATTTTTTAAATATAAAATGTTTGGTATACAGGAAAACATGACCCATAACTAGAACCAATGGTCTCTTCAGTGACCCAGCCAATGTTTCAAATCTTGTCTCCTGACTCAAAAACCCATGTGCCTTAGATGTACAATAACTCTCTCCTACTTGCCAAGCTCTTTGGATTTTGCTAAATAAGAATGCACTGAATGTGATGCTTCTTTTTACATGTATATGATTATAATTAATCCAAAATATAAACTGGCTATATCCAGAAGCTAAAAGGGATTTTAAAGTTTATAAAACACGAGAATCACACATCTTCTTTACTAGAGGATCCCCGTAATCATTTATAAATCCAACATAACTATTTCCCTACTTTTTTTTTTAGTTACTGCTGCATTAGATTTCAGAAAATGCCTATCTCTGAAGTTCACCCTCGATTAAATAGGATAGCAGGAAAAACCCATATTGCTTTAAAAGGCTGTGTAGTTTTAGAGTTGAAACGCTCCTGTGAATAGTTTATACCTTAAAAGGCTGTCTCATTTATTTTAACTGTCTCTGTACTTTATGATTGCTTATGTAGCATTTTTAACTTTAAAATTCATGTCAATGAATTCTTCTGAACACCAGCTGCCATCCTATTTAAATCTTAAATAGACAAATTGCTCATATTTCATCTACCAGTTGTTCTTGAAAAAGCTTCATCAAAGTGGCATTATGTCCTGTTTTACAAGTACATTGAGTTCTTTTTTTATCAGAAAAAAAGGACAACTTGGCATTCAATGATCAGGAAACAGAAACGCTGGTTTCTTTTGGCTACTCCATTACTTCCTTCTTAAATATTCAAATGTTGATACAAAGCTATGAAAAGTGATTTAATATAATCCACAGCAAATTTCCATTTTTTGCCACCTCTTTTTTTCCTCCTTCTGGTTCCTGCCCTTCTCACCTTTTGCATAGATTATTTTCAGGCTTTAACTGGTCTCTCTGCCACCAATCTCAGACCTTCTGATGAATCCACATGCCTGGAGATAAGAACTGAATAGAGAAGTGTGCTGCAGAGTAGATGAGAGCCTCACAAATAACTACAATCTACAAAAGCTAACACTGCAATTCTATGTTTTGAACTAGAAGAGGAAAAATAAGCACCATTTCATTTCAACTATGGAGAGCCATAAGAATGACTGATCATGGCAATTCTGGAGTTAAATACAAAAAAATTTCTTTGGAATTTGGAGGAAAGTAAACTCTAGGAAGGGTAGGAAACTGTCTCAACAAACTCTCACACATAAAGTACATGATCAGAGAATAACCCTATGAACAAGAGAGGAGTTCAGTGGAAGGACAGAGTAAGAAAATGAAATAATTCCTAATAAATACTTATTAGAGCAGCTGTTATTTATCTTTGCGTATTACTGGGTCTTATAAAGAAAAGCCTTTTAGAAGGATTTCATTCTAACCTGCCTTAGAAATTATTTTTAGCATCTAAAAATGTTTCAGAAAGTTACCCAGACATTTTTAAGAAAGAATAACAAAGGAAGTAAATGGCCAATATTATACATTACGCGTTAACTAAATAGTCAACTTCAAAATAATTTCTATTGAAGCTATTTAAATCAACATGAGGAATACTTCCAAATTATATAGCAGAAATGACAAACCAAAAACCACAGAGTGAAGGTCCAAAGGCTGACATCAATCATAGACCTGTTTGTTCAGGGCATGCTGCCAAAGCAATGAATTTGAAGTGTCTCGATGGAGAATGCTATGTCTGCACTTTGCCAGCATCCCCAAAATTCCCTTTTGTCTTATATTCCATAATTTTCATCACCTGCCAGAGTCCTAAAGGGTGTGAATTGGGATCATGTATGAACATCGTTACTATCAACTAACCTTTTTTCTTATCAATGCTCCAAAGGTATCAACCAAAACAAGAAAAAAGAAAAAAGCCTTGCTGAAGATAATACCTACAAAACAAAGGTTAAATGATTTCTCCTGAAATATTTTATTTCAAAACATTATGTCTTTTAAATTTTATTCATGATAGAGTCTGTGCTTCTATTAAAGAGGTTCATAAACATGGGTGCATAAATTGCTTTGTACATTAAATGCAAATTTCCTACATACACCGAATTTTAAGAGGCATAATAGTGTGGTCGTTTTCAAGACAGACTCTGGAACGAGGCTGACAAACTAGATCCCTGCTCTGTTGCTTTCTAGCTGTGTGACTTTGGACAAGTAACTTAACCACCCTGTGCCTCAATTTCCTTACCTATAAAATAGAGGTGTAAATAGTATTTTATCCTGGAGGGTTGCTGTGGGGGTCAAATGAGCTAATATTTTTTAAATGCCTAACACAGTATCAACCACATAATAAGGTTGTACAAATCTTAGATATTATTATAATTATTATTAAAACCTATGACCAAAGACCATTTGAGAAAACAAGGAGAACTACATTGATGATTCTGGCTACCTTGTTAAAATAATAATGACTTGACAATCGGGCACTGAAGGTTAAACCCTTTAAAAAAATTCACTCAATGTTTGTACTTGCAAATTTCTTTTAGCACATTTAGTCAAGAAATTATGCAGTTCTCTCTCTTGCTCTGGGGTTCAGGATTTGTGCCTGAATATATTATTAGCTATATATTTTCAGGCATTACCCTGAGATGTAAGAGAAGATGATTTGAAATGGCTATAACTGAACTCATTTTAAAATGAGTGCATTTAGAAAAAAAAAAAAAAGGTAATTCCCAAAGTAATTAACCTCACACAAATAAAACCCATGTCTTACAGAGTAAAGAACTATTATCCCCAATGTTATCATTTGGTTGAACTTTAACATTTTGTAACATCTTAGTTTCAATAATATTAATTATCTAATAAATACTTAATATGTACTTTATTTCACTTATTACAAGGTCTGCTCCACAGTGCTCCTAATTATTCGTAATTCTGCATTTCCAAAATTCATACTGTTGTATTGAATAGTCTGACAAAGTTGTTTTTTCTTAAAGTCAATAATAAACAAAAGATACCCATATTTATATCTAAGAATATATTTAAATAATAAAGAATTCATACAAATATGTGAATGGACAAAGTGGGTCCAGAATACTAAGTTAGTGCACAGGACTTTTCCATGTTAAAGAAGCCCATTCTTTTAATATAAATGGCTCATATTTCTCCCTTTAGATCAAAGGGTGGATAAAAAAATTACTTCTTCATAAAAATTTCTCTTTTAGCCAGTTCTCATCCCTCTTGCTGACAGCCGCCCCAGTGTAGCTTCCCTTGAGTTTTGTGTTATAATCTTAGGTAAAAGAAGTCAGAATCTATTATTGCCTCACAGAGATTTCTTCTCAGCTTTCAACTAAGAAAAGTGAATGTGGAAGAGATTAGTTTCCCTACCTTAAGGCTAAATCAAGTGGTAGGCAGTAATGCTAAGAGATAAGAGGAAAATATTGAAAGCGATAGTGGAGGGCAAAATTTTATCTGACAGAATTCTTCTTATTATAGGATTGCATAACAAAATTTTATACTATTTATGTCGAGTCCTGAGTAAAACGTTATCCATAGGAGTCATGTTCGCCTATTAACTCCACACTTTCACATCTTTAAGAATAAAGACATTGTGGTGGTGGTCTGCTATTCCAAATATTTTAGTCAAAATACATTTGCTTTGAATCTTCTCAGAAACTGAAGGAACCAAGGAGTCATGCCCTATGAGATATTAACATAGTTAATTTTAACATGACCTCATAACACCTTTAAGAAAAATATAATAGGAATAAAAGGTAAATTCATTCTGAGAAGAACAGATAACTGAAAAATAACACAAAAAGAAATCTGTGAACATAACCATATCCCACTGTTATTCCAAGCTATCCATTAATTTTCAAGGATGCATTTGTTTGCTATCAGATTGCACCATTTAAAAAATAATTTTAAAAAGGCCATTCATTAACATTTTCCTCCCAATAGATCAGGATGAAAAGTCACTATTACTTCTTTAGGAATAGGAAACATTAGTCCACACCATAAAACTATAGTGTAGCCTGAAAGCAATCTCATATTGTACTCATGAAGTTATCACAAATCCAGAAAGATATAATACACCACTGACATAAAATTCAGGCATATCAGTCATTCTTCTTCCATTTCCTACAGCTGGTATTTGAAGGACGAGGTAAATATAGTGCAGTCTAATGTATGGATGAGATTCATACTTGGCACAAAACTCACTTAGAATTTTGGAAGAAAGTTAAAACAATAGAATAAATTATCAATATTTTCACATGAGTAGTGCTAAAGAACAATAATCACCTCAAAACACCTGACCCATTATTTCAATGTCTTTTCTTTTCCACTTTTTTTCAGAGCAGTAGCAGTACCAGTCTTAGAATAATGGTTAATAGAATTAGACACTCTGTTACCAAATAATTGAATAGCAGACATATATTGAGAGTTTGCAGAAGAAAGAGGGCATTAAAAAACAGTTTTAAAATACCATGCCCTCAATAAGACTAGCATTTTGAAAGCAAAGAGAAGGTAGAATGAGTTGGGAGGCAGTATAAAGAAGGTGAAAATATTCTAGTCTTTAAGAAGCATAACATCAAGTGAGAGGAAAAAAAAAAAAAGAATGTAGAAAAGTTGAATAGCAATTAAAGCAGTAAATTATACTTCAATATAATGATATGATAATATCCTATCATTAATGATTTTTATACATGAATTATATAGGATTTCACAGGTTAATGAATAATAACAAACAAATGATATCATTAGTAACTACGAATCACTTAAGGTCTAGCATCATTTTATAGGGAACTCCATTATGGCTGAAGACTTGCCTCAGAAATAATCTCCTGAAGATGGTAGCATGGCTTTCTATTTGATGAGCTACCCAGGTTAGGCTCCTCAGTTTCTAAAGCAGATGTCAAATGCACTGTTAGTTGTACACTCTAGGTTAAAACCTAGAGATCTGCAGCAATTCAGATCATCTATACTCTAGGTTGGATTCAATCATAGTCCAAAATTTCCCACCACCTCTCTGAATCAAGGTGTTCCATGACACTAGGCTTGGTTATATAATGTTTCATCCACTGCTGATACCCTAAGCTATGCTGATTGTCCCATTAATATGTGGCACACCTGGAAAACCGTACTACCCATCATGCCAACCATATTTTCTGCTATGCCCAGAGCCCAGGAAAGAATTGCTCTAGAGAGGCATGTCTTATATTCCATATTCTTCATTGGGAATCCTGGATACCACACACACCTGGATTTCTCCTACAGTTAGGTCTGCTTTACTCATCCTTCTCTTTTCTTGCTTCCTCCTCATCTCCCTGACCTTTGAATGCTAGAATGGCCCAAGTCTATTTTTTTAAGATTAGCAAAGTTTCATTTCAAGTTTTTTTCTGCTCATAAGCACCTCTGAAAGAGCCAATATGCAAGAGGCTAATACAGCCATTTTCTAAGACAATGTCAAGACCACCAAACATCTGTAATCTCTAGGTCAAGAGGCACTGCTCAAAATCTCTCCCAATGGGGAGAGGGCAGGACAAGAGGGAGGGGGTCTGGGAAAGAAGAAATATCATCCTCTTTTCTCTGCCACCAAGGCTGGTGGCCCCAGCCAAGGGCCCAGGTCTCTGAGGTGGCCCACTGGTGACAGCTGGGGCTCTAAAAGCAGCTCAGATATAGGTATTTTGGGGTAACATGCCATGGCTGGTGCTTCAGGAGGGCCCAAATGCCAGCCAGGGGATGCTTCCGCCAGCACCCTCTTCCAGCCTCGGGGAGAGGCTCCTGCTGGCTGCGTGGGACCTGCCTGGGCCCTGGGGAGGTGGCAGACTCTCACCACCCTACAACACCCATGAACTAAGAGGGTGTTTCACATAGTTCCTGCGTGGTCCGGGTCTCCTGGGGCCCTGAGGTTGGCAGTGAAAGGTGGCAGAAATGACCAGCAGGACAGTGACTGGGACAGCCCATAAGTTTATATTTTTCTCCAGACACTGTGGCCCACTGCTTGGGGGGCTGGTGGGGGGAGAGCACAGTGCTGGTGGCCTCAGCCCGTAGCGTGGGTGCAGGGATGCCACGAGGTCGGAAGTCCAAGGGACTTTATCTAAGCTTTGATTAAATTGCAGTCTATATGCTGATGAACTTCTTAAGTTACTTCTCTATTTCAGACTCTCCTCTAAACTCCAGATCAGAATATACACCTCTATTCAACATAAGTGCCACAAACTCAGCATGTCCGAAACTCCAGTTATTGCTGCCCTCCACCTCAAGTTCGGCGCCTCTGGCACCAGACTTTGTCATCTCAGTTAATGGCAGCTGTTTCAGTTGCCAACACAGAACACTTGGTGATGACTTTGATGTCTCTCTCTCTCAAGCCATTCACCTGGTTGGTTCTACCTTAAGTGTAACCATCACTCAGCCTCCTCTCCTCCCCACTGCAAGCACCATTATCCAAGTCCCCATCAGCTCTCGCCTGGAATATCACAACAACCCCCAATAGGCTTGCTTTCCATTTATTTTCTCCTAATTGGTCAGAGTGATCCTCTTAAAATATAAATCTAATTATGGCATCTGACAGAAGCCCTTCATGAGCCTCCCATTTCCCCACAGGAGCAGCCACCATCCTTACCAGGACTTACAGGATCGCCCCCTTCACCACATGATCTCATCTCTTCATCTTCCCCGTCCCCTCCAGCTACAGGCCCTCCAGGCAATACCACAGAACATGGGCCTCATAGTCTTTGTACTTTGGGGGGGTCTCTGGACAGACTGTTCTCCCCATGCCCCAAATCTGCTTGATCTTCCTCACATCCTCTCTTTCTTCAGGACTTAACTTTAAATCTTCCTCACTGAGACCTTTTCTGGCTCCGTTGTGTTAAAGTTCACTTCCCACCTAACATTCTCCCCCTGTACTTGTTCTACCTTTTCCTTAGTATTAACGTAACAAGCGATATATTTTCACCATTTATGTTTCATTTTGGCTACCTCCTCTACTAAAGTGAACCCTCCATGAGAGAGTGGTTTTTGTTTGTATTGTTTAATTACTAGAATCTAGAAAAGTGCCAGGCTTATAGCACTCAATAAGTACATATAGTATGAATAGATGGGAGACCTTGACAAGCACAGTAGTTAGGATACAGGCTGAGATGACAGAAAGACTTAAAAACACAGTGCTTTTGTAAAGATTACTTCATTTCTACCAAGCAGAAGTCCAAGCAGGCAATGAAGAATTTGACAATATCGGTGACTGATGTTGCTTCCAACTTACTGCTCCTTGATCTTCAACATCTTGGCTCCACATAATGGTCTAAGATGTTCCCACAATTATTTCTGATTTCCAGGCAGATGGAAGCAGGGGAAAGGGCAGTGGAGGGCATGGTCCTCTGTCCCTTTAAGAGCACAACTCAAGTTGCACATCTTATATCTATTCTTATCCCATTGGCAATAACTTAGAGTAAGCCTAATGTATTAGTCAGGGTTCTCTAGGGAAGCAGAATCATCAGGAGATATCTGTAAAGAGTATGAGATTTTATAAGAGTCTCTCACGTGACCGCGGGATGCACAAGTTCACGTTCTGCAGGCAGGCTGCAAACCAGGGGCTCCGATGAAGTCTAATGTAAGGTCCTTTATGAGTTCCTGGGAAATGCTGGCTGTCCAAAGACCAACTGGGAAATTCTCTCTGAATGCTGAAATCACTTCCCCTTTTAAGGCATTCAAGTGATTGGATAAAACATCACTCATTGCTGACGGCAATCTCCCTGGTTGATGCAGATGTAATCAGCCATCCACCCAGTAAACTCACTGGTAACTAAAGCCCATAAATGCTCTTGTATTACAATTAGCCCAGTGCTTGCTGGACCAAACACCTGGGCACAATTACCTGGCTGAGTTGACACATTAGCCCAACCACCACACTTAACCACAACAGATGCTGGGTAATTTTGTATTTATTCTAGCTTTAAACCCAGCTAAAATAGATGAAAACTGATAATGGTTCACAACTAGCAACATGCTATGCCCAAACTCCTATCTCTCAATCCCATTTCAAGCAAAATGATTGGTAAGACAGGCCTGTCAATCCATAGTCTGTGTGGCGACAAAAGAAGAATTCTTACAATATATTCACTGCTCACATATGGACAATCCTGGCATGTTTGCAAGATATCAACTGCTGCAATACACAAAACATATACTTAAAATACTCCATAATGCCCTTCTCGATCCCCTTACATCTAAGCTAGCTCGTGTACCTCTCATTTCTTACAACCACATCACATGACTTATGAAAAAAAGAAAAAAGCCAAAAACCACATTATAGCATGACCAACAAAATCTGTTTATTTTACCTTTTTACAAGCTTTTGAATCATACTCCAACTGCCATTTTCAGTTTCTGGTCCATCTTCCACTCTTTTATTTTGGTGGAGGTATTTTTTTGTTGTTGTTTTATTATTTGTTTTAATTAGAGAAGTTGTAGGTTTCCAGAAAAATCATGCATAAAATACAGAGCTCTATATACCACTCTATTATTACCATCCTGCATTACTGTGGTACATGTGTTACAATTAATGAAAGAACATTTCTATAATAGTACTATTAGCTAGAGTCCATCACTTACAATAAGGTTAACTGTTTCTGTTGTATAGTCCTATGTTTTGCTTTAAATTTTTTTTATTCTAGTAACATGTAAACCAAAAATTTCCACTTTTAAACACATTCAAATATATAGTTAATTACATTCACAATGTAATGTACCATCACCACTCTCCACTACCAAACTTTTCCATCAACCCAGATAGAAATTCTGTATATTTTAAGCATCTTGTCCCTTCTCTCTTCACAGTCTCACACTCCCTTTGGTGAAAATGCCTGCTCTGGCTCATGGCCTACATAGCTCTCTCTCTCTCTTTACCTGGAAACTCTGCCGTTGTTCTTCAAACTGTACTGTGGTGGTTTGAAGCTGTATGTATCCCAGAAAAACATCTTTTTAAATCTAATCCATTCCTGAGGGAATAACTCCACTTGAATAGGACCTTTATAAGAGGTTACTTCAGTTAAGGTATGCCCCCATCTCAACCAGGATGAGTCTTAGTCCTTTTACTGGAGTCTTTTATAAGACAATGAAATTCAGACAGAAAGAAAGCCATAGAAGCAAGAAGCTGAAAGCAACAAAGCCCAGAAGAGAAGGGAGAGACCAGCAGGCGTTGCCATGTACCTTGCCATGTGGCAGTGGAGCCAAGGATCGTTGGTAGCCGGTCTTCAGGAATAAAGCATTGCCTGGATGATACTTTGATTTGGAAATTTTCCCATTGTTTAAGCTGAACCATTTCACTGTGTTTGTTTAAGCAGGCTAGGAAACTAAAACATACAGCTGGGAAATGCCCTGGCAATAGATGGCTATGACCACTTTGAAAAAAAATGGTCAAGTGATGAAGAACACTTATTTACTTTTTTATGCTGTGGGGGAAAAATACAATTTAAAGGGAGATATGTTAAAAGGTTTCCAATAATGTATTTCTGAAGGATATTGCTAAAGCTTGATCCAAAATAAACATTGACACTTTCTTTTATACAAGAGGTGTTAACAAATACTAATTTCCCTTATCTTAAAAATAGGATACAAAAATAAATAAATAAAACCACATGCACAGTTAATTGGGTCAAACTTATCTTCCCCTCTGTACTTTGTGGCTTCCAAGACTGCTTCTTTATATTACAGAAAAAATAAATCAGGTAAGCCATCTAAGAGGCAGGAAAACTGTAATAGGAAATTTCTTAGCTGGTGATCAATTATTTACTTAATAGAAGTATACAAAAAGGGAGTGATGATAAATAGCAATGCCTTGAAGAAGTTGAGAAGAAAATAAAAGTTTGACCTAAACTCCTCCAAATTGCAATTTCTCATTATAGTTGAGGTAAAATCAAATTATTCAAGTAAATTACCACATACCTGTTTGAAGAATCTCAAGGAAGACCTTTGAAACTGCATTTGACATCTAATAGTTTCCTTAATGCTCCAGACACTGGGCCCCTCCCAATTCCTAAAAGAACTTACAGAGTCTATTATCCCCTTAATCTTTTTTTCATGTTTCTTCAAATTCTCACTTTACTAGCTCTTTACTATAAGCACATAAATATGCTCAAGTTTTTTTTTTCTATCCATAAAATTGGAAAGATTATTTAGGCCTTCTAGCTTTTCTCTGCACAGATGAGTCTCTTGAAAAGTTCTCTCTGCATCTCTTCTCATTAACTATTAAGCCTAAAGCCATCTTGCTACTACTGGAACGACTTCAACAAAATTCCTTTCAATGTTTAGCTCCCTTATCTCCCATTCTAGACAATTCACCTCTTTTCTTACTGAACATCTAACTTTATAGTTCACTTACCCCACCTCTTCTTCTCCCAATGAATTTTGGAGAGCACTGCTCTTCACTACTTTGTTTGAAAATGTAGAGGTCTTCAACTTCTCTGAATTTGTCTCTCTGACTCTTAAAAGTTGTAGCTTCAGCCCATTCACCTATAACATTTGTTTGCCTCCCAATTACCACTGTCCATGAAGAAATTTAAAATACATTCTACACACTTAGTTGGTCTCTCCAGCCTGATCTAACAGGAGCATTCACTCCATCCTGTCAGTCTTCATCCTGGCCCATCCAGAATGGAGGACCCAAGTGTGAAGTGTGGTCTGTGAGCACCAAGGAAGTTTCAATTACTAGCAGATTGAGGGATTAAATGTATTCTTGAAGAATGAACCCATGAGTCGGTTTTATACCTGCTCCATCCCCATTATGGGAGGGCTGTGTCCACTGCCAAAAGTGTCCCAACAGCAAACAGCAGGAGGGGCATAAGTGCAAGAATGGGGATATGGGCTATATTTTCAGAACACAGTAATGGTTCTCAAAGGATTATCTTCAGACCAGTATGATGAGCATTACCTAGGAAGATGTAAGAAATGGAAATTCTTCAGTCCCATCCCATTCCTACAGGGGTCCAGCAATTTAAAAGCTGATTTTAGATTATTAAAAGCTAAATATGCTTAAATTAGATATTAAAATTTGGGGTTTGAATTTATTTACTGGAAAAATACTATATATTTTATAAATACTAAGCAGAAAATAGAATATGAGAAATAAGAAGTCAACACAGACAAAACAAAGATGTGAAACCATTAAATATAATACCTATAAATTCTAATGGCTCACAGTTATTACCAATATTTCAACCTAAAGTGAAATTTGTAAAAACTCAAATAAAAGGATGCATAAGATTTTAGATGCTTTGGTAAATAGACTAAACATCTATTAGACTAAATAGATCTATTAGACTAAAGACACATCTAATATACTAAACATGGAATTTGCAGCTAAACATCATCATTAACCTCTTGTAAAATCAATATTATTATGCAAAAATTAAATTGGCAGCTAAAACAAGAATATTAGCTCATGTCATTTACATGGTGTAATTGGCAATTCCTCCACTAAAGAGTTACATAAAATCAAGGTAGTCTGGCAGTCAATCAAAATACAAGAAAATAACTGGATTATAAAATGCTGTATTATAAACATGTCACTAGAAAAATTTAGATCCCAATATGCTTCACAATAATAATGCTTGATCTTTATTTGAAAGATATTTATACTCCAGGGTGAAATATCACTAATAAGCAGGTATGAATGTCATTCATTCATTTATTCATTTACTCATTCATTCACATCATTAAATAATTGTATTGATGCCAGGGACAGACCTACGCTCTGCAACTATTGGTGATCAAGAATCAGGGACCCTCCAGAGTGTAAAATGGTGCAACCTCTGTGGAAGACAGTTTGGTGGTGGCTCAAGAAGCTGAATATAGAACTGCCATATGATCCAGTAATCCGTGACTAGGAATATATCCAGAAGAACTGAAAGCAAGGATGTGAACTGACATTTGCACAGTGACGTCCATAGCTGCATTATTCACAATTGCTAAAATATGGAACCAGCCCAAGTGTCCATCAGCCGATGAATGGATAAACAAAATGTGGTATATACATGCAATGGAATACTATTCAGCTGCAAGAAGAAATGAAATCGGGGTGCATTTGACAACATCAGTGAACCTTGAGGATATTATGTTGAGTGAAATAAGCCAGAAACACACACACAAAATATTGTATGCTCTCACTGAAATGAACTAAATACAATGAGTAAACTCACAAAGGTACATCAGGGGTTCTTAACAAGGGGTCCGTGGGCTTGAATTGAAATTCAAGAAAAAAAAATATTCTTGTGGGGATGTGTTGGTGCAAGTGTAATGTATTTATTAAATAATACACAGTACAGTGTGGACTTAGTAAGGGGTCCGTGGTTTTCACTTGACTGATAAAGGGGTCTGTGGAACAAAAAGGGTTAAGAACCCCTGCTCTAAAGTATAGGTTACTAGGACAGAGAATGTGGGTTGAGAGTGGGAGCTGATTCTTAATACATGTAGAATTTTAATAAGGTTTATTGTAAAAGTATGGAAATGAATAGAGTTGATGGTAACACATTATTGTGAGTATCACTAACACTGCTGATTTATAAATGTGATTGTGGCTGAAAGGGGTAGTATGTGGATGTAATTGTTAATTGAAAGAAAGCTAGAGAATAAAGTAGAGATGGTATAATTTAGTGATTTTGGTGGTGGGTGAATATTGTGGTTAATAGTATACATATAAGATTGTTCTTTTTTACTAAGTGTTAAGAATATGGTGATACACGGAAAAATTGCAACTAATGTAACTTCTGGATGACAGTTAACAATAATAGTGTAATATTTTCCCAGCAATGGCAAAGAAGAGATTTTATCAATTCTAAGGGACAACACTAGGGGGTTATAAGAGGGTATGGGATTTTTCCTCTTGGAGTAATGAAACCATTCTAAAATTGACTGAGGTGATGAGAGCACAAATCTGTGATAAAAATGAGAGCCACTGAGGGTACACTTTGAATGGATTGTACAAAGCATGGGGCTGTAAAACACAGGAATCCAGTAGTGGAAGATGGACTGTGGTTAATAGATCAAATATGAGAATGCTCTGTGATGAACAGTAACAAATATATATGGTAATCCAGGGTGCTGACAATTGGGGGGGTGGGAAATACACCAAATGTGGGATATGGGCTATATTTTCAGTAATAGTTTAATGATGGTCTTTCAAAGTTTGTAACAAATGTTTCACAACAATGCAAAATGCTGGTGGTGGGGTGAAGTATGGGAGCCCTGTAGGAAGATGTGCATGTTTTCTTTAAGTTCACAGCTTTTACTATATACTGATTGTCCACATATGTTCATGTATGAATGATATATTTCAATAACATTTTTAAATTAAAAAATCAGCTCTCCATGGAGCTTATATTCTAAATTTATATTATTTGAATAACTGTGATGTCTCAGGTTATTCCGTAGATGTTGCTAAAGAAGTTACATGCACACTCACACTGAGAGTTTCCTAAAATCTCACGGCTGCTAATAGAGCCAGGATCACTTGACCTTCATTGTTAATAGCTAAAGTTCTGTCACTTTCACCAGCACAATGAAAATGAAATTACTAAAAATCGTTTTTAAAATGAAAAAAATAAAACAAAGATAAAAATAAATGCTAAACTGTGGCATGAAAACCTGGCGTGTGTCAGACAACAGTTCTACTATCTTCACCCCTTTGCTAATCGTAGGCCATTATGTTTTAAACATTTAGTGTATGCATTCTCACAGATTTATACCATATGACTATTCTGGGATAAAAACAATATAGACATTTTCCAAAGCTTGGATCAAAAATAAATTATAAATGTGAAAGAAATGAAAAAAAAAAACATAATAAAAAGAACAACTTTCAAAATATTAAGAAAAACCTGCAGTATGTATTTTTTCGTATGTTAGTTAAAACATCTGTAAGTAAATGGTCAGGTACTGGGAAAGTTCTAATAAAGTCTATCTCTTAAAAACTGAATCTTGCAACTTTTTCATCTACCATCTCTCCAAGAATGTTTTTAATGAGAAATACATGTAATGCCACCAATGAAGAATTCACAAACACTATTATCAAATATCCTTTTAAAGACTCATTTTATATGTGAACTTACTTGAAACTTTCCTGTATTACCACTAAGGTCACAATGTCATAACCAATCCAATCCTCTCCTTACAAATTATTTTATTTCAACCAATATGAATTCAAGGGATTTTAAGCTTACTTTGCTTACTCTATCAATAACAGAACTAGAGTAAACCATTTTTTTTTAATGTTGAGAAACCTCATTAAATACTTGCAACTGCATTTCATATAAGAGATTAAGTCTTTATCTTTCAAATGTTATCCCAAAAGAGAAATCATCTTTGGTTTGTATCGCTGTATCTGGAATTTCTCCATGGCCTTTTTTAGATACGTCTTAACATACAAAGGTCCTTAAGATTATAAACGGGATTGATACAATTCATAATCTATGAAATTTATGACTTTTAAATGTTAATTTTCCATAATCTTTTAAAAATTTCCTATCACTCAAGGTATGTTGTGAACAACTCGACTACTGGTTTCCTTTGGCTGCTGTAACTAATTGCCACAAACTTGGTGGCTTAAAACAACAGAAATTTATTTTCCCACAATTCTGGAGGCCTACAGTCAGAAAGCAAGATATCAGCAGGGTTATGCTTGCCCCAGAAGCATTCAGGGAGAATCTGGCGCATTTCTCCCTCCTAACGCCTGGTGCTTGCTGGCCGTCTGTGGCATTCCTTGGCTTCTAGTCACATCACGCCTGTCCCTGCTCTGTCTTCACACTGCCTCCTGCTCTGTGCTTGTTTTATGGCTGCGTCACTCCAGTCCCTGCCCCTTTCTTCACATCACCTCCTCCTATTTGTCTGCATGTCTCTCCTCTGTGTGTCTCTTCAAACACACTTGTCATTGGATTTAGGGCTCATGTGGATAATCCAGGATGATCTCAAGAGCCTTGTTTTGGAGACATCTATAAAGACCCTTTATCCAAAAGAATATAACATTCACAAGTTCCAGGATTTGACTTAGACATATCTTTTCGGAGGGCCCCCATTTAACCCACTACAGACAGTAAGTATTATTATTACACCAACATTTTTGTTACTCTCTATGGTAGGCAGAATAATGCCCCTGCCTTCCTCAAAGATATGCACATTCGAATCCCTGGAATCTGTGAATATGTTACCTTATATGGCAAAGGGAAGTTTGCAGGACTGATTCAATTAAGGATCTTGAGGTGGAGACATTATTGACAAAAGTCCTTATAAGAGGTCAGAGTAATGGGGCCAAGAGCCAAGGATTGCAGGAGTTCCCTAGGACCTGAGAAAAGCAAGGAATGGGTTTTCCCCTAGAGTTTCAGCAGAAATGCAGTCCTCGATTTTATTTTAGACTCCTGACCCCCACAATTGTAAGAACATACTTTTGTGTTTTTTCAAGTAACTAAATCTGAGGTAATTCGTCACAGCAGCCATGAGAGTCTGACACGCTGTCCTACTCGTGTGGTTGTGTTTGAGAAAAGCAGGTAGAGACTTGTTTGTTTGGCTTCCAGGACACAGCCTGAGCTGCCACAGTCTAGTTTACATGGGAACTGGCTGATTTAAGAAAAGTGAAATAAAATCTATCCCATTTTAATCACAGGAGTTATTTAAACTTAACTTGGGTCTTATGTCAACATAGTGAGGAATCTGAAGCATACTTTGTTTTGTTCTCCCCCTTTGAGGCTGCAAACAGACACAGAATGGACAGCCTGGGCGGGGCCATTCCCATCCGTTCTCTCCCTCTCAGAAACGCTGCCTAAAATTTCTGTCTAAAATTATGAGATAAATCAATATATTTACTCAAAAATCATTTGAATCTATTAGCAGCTAATACATTTCAAAGAGAATTTGTCATTCTACTTCAAAATAAGAGCATTCAATTAACATTAAAAAATCAGACTTGGCATATGCTAAATATTATTATGCTTTGTCTTATAACTTTGACAACTTTGTAAATCTTGCATTTAAATTTTCCAGAAAGAAGCAGCTATGATTTTCTTTTTGAGGGAAGAGAATGATGAGAAGACACTCAGATTAATGACCTAGCCTCACAATTTAATTTCTATTTGCTATCAATATTTGATTTCTATGCTTTTTTCATGTCATGACAATTAAGTCTTGGTAGTTATTCCAGTTACAGCTTTAATAAATATCATGATCACATTAACATTTTCTGCTGCTTTCATTTATGAACCACAAACTGTAGTTTCCTTTTTAGAAGTTAAAAAATCCTGCATAAAGATAATCAAAAGTCAGATTTACCATTACTTAAACATTCTATTCTTTTGTTACATGTATTCTTTCACTTGTCGTTATATTGTCCATTCCATTAATTATCTTTAAAATAACTGGAGGAATACGACTATGAAGCAAGCTTTTCTTAGTAACCTTCTGTTTCATTTTATTGACATTTCCCCAGTGCTTTCATCAGCACTCTTTAATATCTTATTTCCAGTTCTATTTAGTGTGTACAGATCCATAAAGTGATAAAGATCGATTCCAACCCTGCTCGTCATGACTGACTTTCTACTTGTAAAGAGAACAAAAAGGGATAATTTTAAGATTTATGACTTTTACTATATTACTTAATTAGCACTAGACCTGTTAAATACATGTCTCAGAGACTTAGATCTTCGGTCTGTTCATGTGCCAGTTGAGTCCTGAATCTCAGCAGAGTTGCAGCCAACACCTACTTTCCAGTTCATTGGACTCACCCAGGACAATCAACAAAATGATGATGATGGAAAACCCCCATCCCAAAAAGCAAAGTGTATCTACAACTGCAAGCAAAAGAACTTCTTTCCATCTGCCCCTTAAGACCCAAACCCCTTCTCAATCTGAGGCAGAGTGGGCATCACCATCCCAAAATCTTCAATGTTGAGGAGTATACCAACATAAGGCGGTAATGCAATGATGGACAAAGTAAACTTATTAATATTGTAGCAATGGAAGAACATGTAACACTGATATAAAGACGGTGGTCACCAAAGGTTCTGAGGGGAGGGGGAGGGAATAATAGGTGGAACACAGGGCATTTACAGGGCATTGGGATTAAGTGTAAACCACAATGTAAACTATAGACCTTGGTTAACAGCAATGCTTCAATATTTATTCAACAATTGTAACAAATGTACCACACAATTTAAGATGGTATTAATATGGGGAGATGTGGGAAGTTGAGGGAGTAAGGTATATGGGAATCTTTTATCCTTTTGATGTAACTTTTCTGTAATCTAAAACCTTCTTAAAAAATAAAGTTTATTATATTAAAATGAATGAAGACTATGGTAAATAGAAATTGTGAAATTCTGCTTCCTCACCACCTGATAACAACATTGTACTCTAAATGTAATATACTCTTTTCACTTTGTGTCTCTCAAAGAGTTTAATATACAATACCTTGTGTATAAAAAACTTATATAGATAGATGTGCGCATGTATGTATGTACATATATGTATGTATGTGTATGTATTATATAATATACATACACATATATTTCATTCTCAATGACTGATTTGAATGTTCCTCAATGCATTATAATAATGCCTAGATGAAAATTGAAAAGAACATTGATTCTATCATTTTATCAAGGGCTAAACTTGCCTATATAGAAAATATCCCTTGTTTTAAACCTAAATGTCCACTAGAATTCCAGACATACTAAAGATTTAGAAATTTAAAAAGCCATGAAAGTGTTCAATTTCAAATTTTGTGCACATTGGAGAAAAAAATAACTCCTGTTCTTCTTTCTTTTAGAAAAAGCACAGGTCAAAAAGTATGACTTGAGATTTTCCTCCATGGAAGATGATAATCCTCAGTCAATTTCAGTCACTAGCAGTTGCAATCTTCCTCATCTTTCAGTAGCCTCACTGAAGAAACAGAGGTCACCTGTCTCAGCTTCTTCAGAACATTCTGCCTACCAGGATGCTATGAGTCATATCACTGGGAATATACCAGATTAGCAATTCAAAAGTCAGGCACATAGGCAATAGTTCACCTTGCTTTTTCAAAGTGGAGATATCAGTACATTTATTGTCTTATATAAAATGTCTTTATTTGTGTTTGTGTGTGTATTAAAGTGTGAAATAAAGTTAGACTGTTTTTATGTACCTGAATCTAAAGCACAGCTGAATAAATTCTTGTCAAGTGAATAACTGAATGAAAAGATACACTTTCCAGCCTGCACAGTGCAGCTCCAGGTATCATTCCATCTCTGATATGACCTATCAACAAGTTAAGAACAATGTCCATATTTTTTCAATGCCCCATTAAAAAGCAAACAATTGAAACAACGTAAATGAAAAAATGTTCCTCATGCCACAAGCACAGAGGAATGAAAGGAGGAAGCCACCCAGCAGCCCAGAGTGCAGGTGTCCACGTCCAGTCATTTTCCTCTGAGGCAGTGGTTCCCAAAGTGGGAAGTTCAACACCAGAAGCATCATGGACATCAGCACCACCCAGGAACTGATTAGAACTGCAAATCTTGGCTCACCCATACCTAGTGATGGAGAAGTGTTGGGGCGGTGCCCAGGAATCTACAACTTAACAAGGCCCAGGCCATTCTAATGCATGCAGGAACAGAGGATTTTGCATATGTGTGCATGGGCGTATATACTTACTTCTCAGCCAACTCAAATAGGCCAGACAGCACCTCTTTGCTAGATGGCTTCCAGGCCACCATTTAATCATGAACATACTTTTGCAAAATTGGCCAAGTAAAAATATCAGGTGCCTAAAAGAGCTGCGTGCCGTGGTATTTTATATTTTTTATTGAGGAACTGCTTCTTCGCACTTGGCAGACTAGGCAAGAAAGTTATTCGGGGGAGAAGCATCAAGAAAACGCCATGTCTTCATAGAAGTCATGAAGCATATGACAACATGGATGAACCTGGAGGACATTATGTTGAATTAAGCAAGCCAGGCACAGAAGGACAAATATTGTATGACTCTGCTATTATGAACTAAATATAATGAGCAAACTCATGGAGTTAATAGCTAGCATATAAGTCATCAGAGAATAGAATGTAGTTAGAGATGGAAAGCTAAGGTTTACTCTCCGCAGAGTTGGTAAAAAGTTTTTTGTAAACATTTGGAAATTAGTAGAAAAGGTGAAAACACATCACAGGATTTGTAATTAGTACTGTTAACATACGGGTGTGATAGTAGTTTGGTTTTTGATGTTTTATTTTCTGTTTTTTTTTTTTGAATAATGAAAATGCTCTCATATTGATTGACATGAAAAATGTACAACTCTGTCACACAGATGGGGAATGGTTGTGTGGGGTGTTTTTGGGGGTGTGGGCGGTGGGGAGCATGGGAATCCCTGTAGTTTCTGAGTAATATTTGGGTAATCTAGGCACCTTTATAAAATGTATATATATATATAACAAATAACATTTATGTAAACAAATGCAAAAAAATAATAATAATGTAAACTATATTCCTTGGCTAGTACAATGCCTCAATATGTGTTCATCAATTGTAACAAATGTACAACACTAATGAAAGATGTTTATGTGGGAAAGTGTGGGAGGAGG
>JAQZBX010039308.1:0-23083 GCA_029593785.1 Cabassous unicinctus
AAGGAAAGGAAATAAAAAAAAACAATCAAATTTGAAAAGAAGGTGTAATCTATCTTTGTAGATAACATGTGCCTTTATATAGCAAATCCCCCAAAAAATTACATAAGAAAACTACTAGAAGTAATTACTTCAAGAAAATTGCAAGTATGCAATTAACTTGCAAAAATAACTTGTGTTTCTATACAACACCAGAGAATATCATGAAATGGAATTTTAAAAATATCCATTTACAGTAACTCCTAAAAGAATAATGTACTTATATATAAAGTTAGCAAGGAAGTGAAGGACTAGTACACTAAATACTACAAAACACTAATGAAAGATATTGAACTAAACCTACATATAATTCAAGATATTCCATGTCAGTGATGAAAGGCAAAATGTCAAAAAAACTTTTAAAATTTTTTTCATTATTTTTTATTCCAAAATTTTTTTAGTTGTATCTTTAATATTGTATTTTATTTCTTATTTAATAGCTATCATTATTATTTCATTTTCTTATTAATTGTATTTGCCTATTTTATTGGTTTCATTTTTGAAGAGGTTTTGGCTCACAGAAGGATTACAACTGTGGCAGGGAAGGATCATTGGTGCAGGGTGTCAGTGATGGGGGATATGTGGGAGGAAGCTTACCTGGGCATAATAGGCATATAACTGTTTTCAAATGTTCATGGAGCATTGTCACAGTGTGTGGAGATTCACATAATAACTGACAGAATATCGAATTCTCATCCTGGGGAGCTCTGCCACATTATCTAATGGAACAGTAGGAATCCCCAAAATTCAGGGGCAATGACTAGTGAAGGAGGATGGTCGACTGACAGGCCCTTGATATTAATGACTGTACTTATGAACCCAGGCACTATTGTCAGGGCAGATAGCTCAGGAGTTTTGTGCCTTGCCTGTGGGCCCTACTTTGAAATTTATGCTCCCCAGAGTGACAGAGTTGGACTAAGTTGTGGTTTCCCTACATATGGTTCTTCTGGCCTTCTATTTGAACCTATAATTAGTCCTAGGGTTGGTAGATTTACAAGAGAATTAAATCTTTGAGCTGTCCATATGCCAGATGGGCCCTGAGCCTCAATGGAGTTGCACCACCTATTCTCCAGTCCATTGGAATCACCAAGGACAACTAACAAGGAGGTAAGAATGGACAACCACCATACCTAGGAACTGAGAGAGTTTACAACTGCAAGCAAGAGAGTCCCATTCAACAGCTATATGAGACTGAAGCCCCTTCTCAATTAGAGGTGGACTGGACATCACCATCCCAGAATCCTCAGGACTGGGGAATGAACTATGGACTACAGTGGAGTTATGGGTATTCTACAATAGACTTATTGTGATTCTACCAATGGATGAAACTGTATCACTGATACAGAGGCAGTGGCCACTGGGGTTCTGAAGGCAGGGAAAGGAAAAGCAGATGTAGTACCAGGGAATTTTTGGGACTTGGGAATTGTCCTGAATGACATTGCAAAGACAGATACAGGCCATTATATATCTTGCCATAACCTATAGAATTGTGTGGAACAGAGTATAAACTACATTGTAAAGTATAATCCATGCTTAGTGGCAATGCTCCAAAGTGTCGGCATGACTCCGCAGGCTCTGCTGCCAATCGCCGACCATCGCTGGCCACCGCTGCTGTCTGCCACCGCCACTGATTGCCACCCCCGGGGTGGTTCCCTTGGCAATCGGGCAGTCGGGGGACGAAGGGAGGGGGGTTGTGGCCCACTGGACTCAGGCATCCCTGAGCACAGTGAGCCAAAGGCTGGGGTCTGCGTCTCAAGCCGCAGACAAGAGTGGGGAGATGGACACTTCCTGGTTACCAGCAGACGATGAGTAACGAATACAAAGAGTATCGCACACTCCGGAGACTAGGCTGGGCTTCCAAGTCTAACTTTATTAGGCAGGCCTGATATTTATAAAGAGTGGGAGGGGTGGAGTGAAATGGGGGAAGGGTAAGGCATACTGGGCAGATTCTGATTGGTTGGGATGGATTTATGTCCATATAAGGTATATGCTACAAAGAGGGCGGTGCCAAACTGCGGTGGCCATCTTGAAGCACACGGCAAGGAGAGATTGCTACAGATGTCGGCAGCTGATTGGCTGCGGTAGCTGCAAAGGCGTCCGCTCCTGATTGGTTGCGGCATTCAGCGCCAAAACGGTGTCCACGCCTTGGTTTTCTCGGGCAGTGCGCTTAGAGCTTCCGCATCGCCCTCACCCCCCAACACCTCCTCCCACATCTCCCCCTCTTTTATTATATAATAAAGGGGGAAAGTGGTAGGTGTAGGGGTTTCCTTGACTGCCCCTGTCTTAGTTTGCCCCCCTCTGGGGGTCTTACCCGTCATTGACTGCCAGCCAGGTTTCTCCGGGGGGTCGCAAAGGCCACGTCTGTCTTAGGTTGCCCCCTCTTTGGGGGTCTTACCCATCATTGACTGTCGGCCAGATCTTTGTGCATGAGGGGGTAATTTTAGCGGAGCTTTCAAGTATGATGAGCACCTGCCCAGAGGCTGCTGGTTGGTTTGTTCCTTTTAGCTCGGTAGAGGGGGATATCAAATGTAACTGAAGGAGGGGAGGGGGCGAATATAAATGAGGGAGAGGGTTGGGGGGAACAACCGGATGGTGCCTGCTGGAAAAAAGAGGGATAGGAGGGCTCACAGCTCAGTGTTCCCACCCAGCCGTGTCAGTTGCTGGAGCTCTGGGGGCTGCAAAGGCAGCCGATGGTACTGTGGAAACTGAAGTCGGCAGTAAGTTAGTAACGATATACTCCGAATTTGCTTTCAGATAAATTTGACAACACAGGGAGCTATGAGAAGGAAAAAAAGTATGGTTAACAAGGGGGTGATAATGGGAGCTAGCCAAGCTGATAATGGGGAATTGAACCACGAAAAGAGTGATTGTTGTGCCCCATATTTGTTGGCTAGATCATTACGGAGATTGAACAATGTTTGCACATTTTGCTCTACTACTCCAGACTCATTGATATAATAACAGCACTCTTCCTGAAAAAAAGACAAGTTCCACCTTTTTCTGCTGTTAGGAGGTCTAGAACACGGCGGTTTCAGAGAGCTACTTGTGCAATTGATGTAAGTTGCCTTTGGAGAGACTCCAGGGATTGGGCAGTGGAATCAATGGTGACTTGCAATGTGTTACAGAAACCTTCGGCTGTGACTACAGTGTGTCCCAGGGCACCGCAGCCATTGAAGTGGCTATGACTGAGGTAGTAAGGCTGGCACCTATAAGGAGGGGGAGAAATGCTGCTCTTTTTTGGCAAGGTGTTGTCATAAGAGAGCTTACTTCATACTCGGTGTAAAGAGTTAACTGGGGGACTAGAGAGACCAACAAGCAAGGACCGGGGGAAGATGCATTAACACAGGGGGTTAGGGAAAAATCACACCAAAAGTGAAAGCCTTGTGGGGCAAACAGGGTAGAAGTTACCAAGACGTTATTAACGCATGGGTAGGTTCTAGGACTGGGGGCAGGGTTAGAAGTAATGTAGCATGTTATGTTTTCTAGAGATGCATTAAAAAGGGTAATGTTGCAGATAGATGGGCTGTTGCAGACTGTGCTATTTGTGGTATTTAGGGGACCACCATGGACGGGTACGGCGGCCATGAGGGAGTGGCCAAAGGAGGCACATAAGAAGCAAGAGCTAGTGTTGGGGGCAATATCCGAGGTGTTGAGGAGGTTTAGGGTATTCATAAGGATTTGGACCCAGGTAAGGGGCTGATAGGGTGAAAGGGCTAGGGCAAGCTGTTTCTCTGCTTTAATAACTGTTTCCTCAGTCTTTTTGATGGGCATGGCAGCTGGAGAGGGGCTGTGGAGCACGTATTGTCGAGCAATTTCGAGGAAGCTCGATGGGGTGGACCAGGTAGAGTACAGTGCAGCCCTAACTCCATTTTGCCACCTTTGATCCCAGGGGTCTTGGATGTGGAGTTAATAGCCTGTGCTTTTGCGATAGAACACTCTTAGGTGGGACGGGATAGGCGGGTTGCCGACGTCGCCTGCGTGATCAATATAGCAGGACCAGTATGGGCAGCCTCCATATGAGGAAGCGTACCCATTATTGGTACAGTAGCTATCTTTCTGTACATGGGGGAAGCACAAGTATGAGCGAGAGAAACCAGACGTGCCAGCGGGAGTGATGTGGATGGTAATGGGTGCGTTACATCCTGTAGTAGGACAGGAGGCAGTGCCAATAGGCTTACTCACGGTTTGAGATTTGGAGGAAGTGATCTCTTGCACAGAGAATGTCCAGACGTAGATGTTTCCTTCATCGATCAGTTGCGGGCATGAGAGGATTTGCAGGAGGAGCAGGAGGAGGGGAGTCAGCTTCAACATTGCTAGGTAAGGGTGGAGTTGTAAGTGCCGAAGGAGATCCTGGCCTAACACACCTACTAGGTAGCCAGATGGGGTGCTCTGAATTTTCTGGAAAGACACAAGCAAAACCTCTTCCTTGGGTGAGGAGGGGATGTGGTCCACGCCATGTGTTGGTGAGTGGGTCTTTCCACCGCACTAATGGTAGTGGCGTGGGACTGCTGCTGAGACCTCCCCAATGCCGGGAGGCCAGGCAGACACCTGCTTGGTTGAAAGAGAGAAAATTCAAAGTGATGACCGCCTTATTGAGTATTTCCTTGGGGGTTATATCTGTGCCTTTTCATCCCTCAGTGAGTTTTTTGATCATTTGCTTAAGTGTCGCATTGGAGCGTTCCATGATGGCCTGACCTTGTGGGTTGTAGGGGATGTGTGTGACATGAATGATCTTCCATTCTAGGCAAAACTTATGGAAGGTAGAGGATGCATAGCAGGGCCCATTGTCTGTTTTTATTGTCCATGTCACACCCATTGAAACTATGGCTTGCAGGAGGGCAGATATAGCATGTCTGGCTTTTTCTCCTGTGGCTGTACTTGCTATAATATACTGGGAGTAAGTATCAATAACAACATGTACATACTTCATTCTGCCAAACTCAGGCACATGGGTGACATCCCTTTGCCAAAGGGCATTGGGCCATAGTCCCCTAGGGTTTACGCTTTGTGGTTGCAGTGGACCGAGAGGCAGGAATGGGCTGCAGGAACTGTAGGCTCTTACCAGGTGCTTGCATTGCTGATGCGACAAGCTTGGAAATAGTGTGTGCAGAGAGTGGGCTGACATATGAAAACGTGAGTGGAGCAACCTGGCCTGATCGACCAGCGAGGTGACAAGGAATAGAGCTTTGTCAGCTTGTTCATTTCCTCGGGTCAGGGGACCAGGAAGGTTGGTGTGAGAGCATAAGTGCTGTAAGTACCAGGGAAATCTCTGATTTTCTAAGATATCTTGGGTGTGGTGGAGGAGATTGTCTAGGGGGGAGTGCTTGCTGTGAAGGACAGCCAGTGGCAGTGCTCTGACCGCTTGGGCAGCATAAGCGCTGTCAGTAAAGATATTTAGTGGCAGGTTTTGAAAGTGTAAAAGAGCATTAAAGATGGCAAAAAGTTCACCAAATTGGACAGAACCACCGTGCTGCTCCCTCCAAATTCTGTCTATGTGGCCCTTTTGTTTGAGAATGAAGCAACTGAACTGTTTGTTTGCGTCAGTAAAGACAAGGGGTTCTTCAGGAATCGGGGTGGAGGAAGGGAAGACGGAAGGACGGTGGGTGCAGGGGAGCTGTATGAGGGCAGTGAGGAGTCGGTGTTTGGGAGCATGATTATCAATCTTTCCTGGAAAGCCCTCTAATAGGAGTTGTATGTCTAATTTATTTGTGGCAAGGTGGTTGGTCTGTTCTGCTGTAAAGGGGAGCACTTGGGTATTTGGTTCCATGCCGTAGAGGCATATGGCTGTTTTCCATAACTTTCTGCCTAGTATGCAAACGGCGGTTGCATGTGGAACAATCTTTCCTAGTTGACTATAAGCAAGGTGTTCCCAATATAGGGGGTTGGTCTAAAAGAGGACTCCAGTGGGCACTCCTTTTGTGGCCAGGACAACGGCCATCAAGGGGTTATTCGGATGGAAATGATCTAGGGGCAAATCCTGTATTTTTGTATTGAAATTTTCTATGCAGGCTCGGGCAGAGTCAGTAAGAGTTCTGTGGCTCCTTGGGTCAGAGTCACCTTCTAGCAACTAAAAAAGTGGCTTAAGTTCAAAGGTAGTCATGTTCAGGTGAGGTCGGACCCAGTTAATGGTCCCACAAATTTCTTGGAGTCTAGTTAGTGTTCAGGTGTCTGGGAGCTGTATGATTGGAGAGATAGGAGAGACTCTGTCGGATATACAGTATCCTAAAAATTCATAAGGGGAGCAAGTCTGAACCTTCTCAACAGGAATCTGCAGCCCCAGTTGGTCAAGTTTGGAAAGGAGCACTTTAAAGCAGGTGTGGAGATGTTCGGGGTCAGGGTGGGCTATTAGAACATCATCCATGTAATGGATCACCTGGCAGTTCTCAGTTAGTGGCTGTATGGCAGGGAGGATAAAAACCTGACATAAGGTGGGGCTGTTTTTCATACCCTGGGGAAGCACCGTCCATTGAAACCGTTCAGCGGGAACTGCATTATTAATGGATGGAACAGTAAAGGCAAAGTATGGCCGATCCTCAGGGTATAAGGGAATAGAGAAAAAGCAATCTTTCAAATCAACTGTAAAAATGTAATTATTGCAAAAAAATGGCAGAAGGGTGGGGAAGGCCAGGCTGTAAGGACTCCATTTTTTTCCATGTGTGAATTAATGGCTCTAAGGTCATGGAGCAGCCTCCACTTATTTGAGGTTTTTTTCTGTATGACAAAAATTGGAGTGTTATGGGGACTGGTAGAGGGTTCTATGTGGCCCAAAGCTAATTGTTGCTGAACTAACTCTAGAAGGTGTGGAAGCTTTGATCGAGGCAGTGGCCACTGGTCCACCCAAACTGGATTGCTAGTATCCCACCTGAGCTTTAGTAAGGCAGGCTTTTTAACAGTCATTAACGGTGGAACAGCGACCTTTACAATTGGTTTTTTTTTTTCGGTGGTTAACATTACTCTGAGTTGGGTGAAAACATCTCTGCCCCAGAGGATGTTATCTAAGTGCGGCAGGAAAAGGGTCGAAATTTGCCTGAACGTCCCTCCAAATCAGACCAGCTAAGTGGATGACGCGTTCATTGGGAGGCTCACAGGCCTTCCACTCCCTGTATGATAGGGCCCACTTCCAATGGTCAGGAGGGGCTAACGTCCTTGGCAGAAAGGACCGAGATGTCAGCTCCTGTATCTATCTGTCCCTTTATTTTCTGTCCTTCCACTGAAAGAGTTAGCCACGCTTTGCTCTGGGTAATAGGGACTGTCCAATATATCCCGACCTGGTTGGGCTGTTTGCGGGGCGGGGCGTGTTTGGATTGCCAGTCTCTACCACAGGGCTGTTGCACGAACCCTTTCATTCTACAGGGACAATTACATTCAGGTAAAGGAGAAGGGCTGGTGTTGCTATGTGGGGAAGGTATGAAGGGCTGGATGTTGGAGGAATCCTCTCTTAGGGGCAGGGCTGAGAGGTGCCCCATAGGGAGTTTAAAGGTGGCAATGGACGGCTGTCTATATCTAAGTTAGACCGACGGTCCTGCTTTCAGTGGAAGCCCTTTCTGCACTGGGGGCATTTGAAGGGAGGCTTGTTTCTTGCTGGGACTGGGGGCAGAGTAAAGGGAACAGATGGGGCAGGTCTATTTGGGCACTCTCACGCGAAGTGGCCATTTTGATGGCATGAGAAGCATGCACCAGCATGCGTGACTGCGTTAATGGAGATGGCTATTGCCTGAGTTAGAGAAGCAGTTAAAGAGGCAATCATTTTATCCTCATGCTCCACGAGGGAGGCAGCTAAGACGGCAGCAGAATTAGAGCCTATATCCCTACAAGCGAGTACCCAGTCTTCAGGGGTGCATTTCTAAGCGGGGCGATAGACTTGCGGCATTCTCCATTCGCGCCTTCCCACAGCAGGCTGGTTATAAGGGCCTGCACAGCGGCTATGTGTGCCACTTTATGCTCTACAGCTTCCTTGACTCTGATGTAGAAATCAGCAAAGCTCTCGTTGGGTTTCTGAACTGAGACATTACGATAGGGATGCCCTTGGGGTTTACTTTGCGAAAGGCTCATTGAGCACAGAGGCTGCATTGCTCAAAATAGCTGTCATCATTATCCGTCTGTGCCTGGGGGGTGGAGTAAGCACCTTCACCTTTCAGTGCATCAGCCATTATGGCGGACTTTGAGGCTCTGGTGCAGTGGGCTAAGGCCTCGGCCTCATCGTAATAAAGAGCCATCCAGGTGATATAGTCACCGGGGGCCAAAATAGCGTGAGCTAAGTTCTGCCAATCAATGGAGCAATTAATTTGTAGGGAGATGTTGTCTAATAGCATTTGGGTATACGGGCTGTTGAGGCCATCCTCTTGGACAGCTTTCCGGAGGGTGGTTATGGTCTTATAATCATGGGGATACCAGAGTTTGGGGCGGTCGGTGCAGTGGTGCTGATTCACTGGAAATAACTGGGGTGGGGGCCGCTTAGGGAGAGGGGTGGCTGCCTCCTCTCTTGAAACAGTGAGGTCCACCCTCAGAGGAGGGGCTTTCTTAACGGATGGATTTTGGGGGAAGGGGGCCTCTTCCAGGCACAGAGACGTTTTTTGGGGGGGAAGGGATCCTTTAAGTGAAATTTGCCTTCGCTGAATGTATCAAATGACTTGGAGGGAGGGGACGTTTCCACGGGAAGGTTTGGCGTGGGACCTGAGTGGAACTGAGACAAAGACAGATAAAGAGGGGCAGAGGCAGCATATAAAGGAGGAGCCTCTGCGCCAGTACATGGAGGAGAGGCCTAGGTGCCCGGGGATTCGGCTAAACACGGGAGAGATTGCTTTTTTTTCATCCAATTCTTTATCAAGGTCAGGGGGAGTGGGTGCCGGATCCTCAGGCGGGGCGCCTGTTAAGCAGGCGTAAACGGCAAGTAGAGCTGGGATATGGCCAAGCGGGAAGTTTTTCCATTCATGAAACTTAAGCAGAGCGTACACGTTTTAAAAGTTTAGCCCACGTTTTAGGATCCCATAAGGAAGCTGTAGTAAGCCAAGGGTTGAATTGAACAATTAGGTCCCAGTATTGTGCAAGCTCCTTTTCAGAAATCTTAATGCACCGGCTGGCTAACAGCGCATGGAGAATCTGGGCCTGAGGGGTTTTTACTGAAGACGGAAGGTTGCCCATGAGGAAAAATATTTACACGGGGTTACTCACCTGAAAATGCACACAGTGCGATTACCGCTGGTCCCTGTCCAGGCTCGATGGGGTCCCAGCTCGCGATGACGGTCCCTGTTCAGGCGCCAGCTGTCGGCGTGACTCCGCAGGCTCTGCTGCCAATCGCCGACCACCGCTGACCACCACCGCTGTCTGCTGCCGCCACCGATCGCCACTCCCGGGGCGGTTCCCTTGGCAATCAGGCGGTCGGGGGACGAAGGGAGGGGGGTTGCGGCCCACTGGACTCAGGCGTCCCTGAGCACAGCGAGCCAAAGGCCAGGGTCTGCGTCTCGAGCCGCAGATGAGAGTGGGGAGATGGACACTTCTCGGTTACCAGCAGATGATGAGTAACGAATACGGAGACTATCGCACACTCCAGAGACTAGGCTGGGCTTCCAAGTCTAACTTTATTAGGCGGGCTCTGATATTTATAAAGATTGGGAGGGGTGGAGTGAAATGGGGGAAGGGTAAGGCATACTGGGCAGATTCTGATTGGTTGGGATGGGTTTATGTCCATATAAGGTATATGCTAGAAAGGGGGTGGTGCCGAGCTCCGGTGGCCATCTTGAAGCACATGGCAAAGAGAGATTGCTACAGATGTCAGCAGCTGATTGGCTGCGGTAGATGCAAAGGCGTCCGCTCCTGATTGGGTTGCGGCATTCGGCGCCAAAACGGTGTCCACGCCTTGGTTTTCTTGGGCAGTGCGCTTAAAGCTTCTGCACTGCCCTCACCCCCCCACACACCTCCTCCCACACAAAGTGTTTTCATCAATTGCAGCAAATGTTACACACTAATGAAGAATGTTAGTAATGTAGGTAAATGTGGGGATTGTGGAGAGTGGAGCATATGGGCATCCCCTATATTTTTTATGTAACATTTATGTAATTTAAGTAACTTTTAAAAATAAAACTTAAAAAAATAAAAAATAGTGAAAACCTGGAAACAATGCAAATGTCCATTAACAAACAACTCAATAAACAACAGGTGGCACATTCACTCAATGGAATATTATTCAGGTATAAGAGAAATGAATTATGAGACATGTTACAATATAGAAGAACCCTGAAACATTATGTTCAGTGAAACAAGCAAGATACATAAGTGTAAAAATTGTATGCAACCACTTATAATAGATGCCTAGAAATAGCAAATTCACAGATCTAGAAAGAAGTTTGGTGTTTACCAGGGGAAAGTGAAAAGGGAAAAAGGGGAGTGTATTTTAGTGAAAATAAAAAAATTCTCATTAACAAATGGTGATGTGACAACTGGTTTCCACATGCAAAACAGTGAAGTTGGACTTTTAGCTCATTCCATATACAAAAATTAACTCAAAATCAATTAAAGGTCTTAATGTAAACAGGTCTATGACTCAATAGAAAACATAGGGTAAATCTTTATGACCTTATATTTTTTTAAAAAAAAACAAGCTTATAGAGGTTATTTATATTTTATCATTATATGGATACTGAAAATATTTCATAGCTATTATGGCTTTCTAAGTGAAGATTCTCTACATCCACAGTGTTGCACAATATAATGAGCCATTATAACAAATAGGCTTCTTTTAGTGACTGTACCCACTACCTAGAAAATAATTCTTACAGTGTATCCTTTGTTTCTGTGACACAAACTCAGACATTACTCATATGTTCACAATGGAAATGAATTAATTACAAAAAATAGTAAAATTATTCTAAAGAAAAATTCAAAATTCCATAAAAGGATATTTGTTGATAATATCATTCTATCTCATAGTAAAACTAATACTTTTAATTATATATTATAGTTCTTTGAAAATTATAAGTAAATTTATAAAAGTCTTATTAAAACTGTATTGATATTTCATGTGATCTTAATGTTTCTAAGCAGTATGTGGGTTTTGAAGTGAATGAATCAAATAGTTACAATCAGAAGAGTCATGTATGTAGTAGTAGTATTACAAATCACAATTTAATTGACATAGATTGGAAAATCAGTAAAGGAGGATAATTATTTGAGTAAAAACTGCATAGCAATTTGATTAATGTGTTCTAGATGTATAAAATTTAATTTTCCTCAAATGAAAATAGATAAAAGTCCAGTATTTTAATTTTGATAAAAAATATGTACAACATGAAATTTGCCATTTTAATAAGTATAATTTTGCAAATCATTTGCAAAAATTATATTTGTAATGTGCTGCCATCATTAACATCCATTACTAAAATTTTTTCATCCACCAAAATAGAAAGTTTGTATCCCTTAAGCTTAACTTTCCTCCATGGCCTGGCTTCTGAAACCTCTAATCAATTTTCTTTTTCTATGAATTTTCTTATTTTGCATATTTCATGTAAATTGAGTCATACAATATTTCTCCATTTGTGTCTGGCTTATCTCACTCAGCATAATGTTTTCAGTCATAAAAATAACAAAGTCTGCAGCATAGATAAACATTAAAAAGTCAAGAAAAATGAAGTAGAGAATAATAAATTTAGAATAAAAAAGCATGTACCCTATAAAGTAAGCAGGGGCTCAAGTTTCATGAATGGCATTTCTTCCATTCAAATTTCTATCAACAGATTTCTTCAGCTTTACTTCTTAGACTATTCGGTACAATTTTCTCATCAATGCAGGATGAATAATAAACTTACTGGTTGGCCAACCCTATTTTTAGATTGTTTGGATTATTAATTTATCCAAATAAGTTTTCTGAAAGTGTTGTTAAAGCAGCAGAACTACAAAAGGAGTTGTGGAATTTCTGAACAGATAATTAAAGGTTTACCACCAGAAAATATCGAGGCTTTATGAATGAAACTACATAATCTGATGAAAATATGTAAATATATATTTTGAATAATTTAAGGAAATAAATTTTCAAAAATTATACATTTAATATAGTTTAAATTTTTATCAAATATGAATGCCATTAATGTTCTTAAAGAAGGTTTAGATTACATAAATTTCACGTCTAAAATGTAGGGGATTCCCATATTCCTCACCTCCTACCCCTCCCATACTTTCCTGTATTAACATCTTTATTTAATGTGATACATTTGTTACAATTGATGAGCACATATTAAAGCATTGCTGCTAACCATGGTCTATAGTTTACAATATGGTTTAAACTTTGCACTACACAATTTTATAGGTTTTGTCAAAATGTATAAAGGCCTGTAAGCATCATTGAAATATCATGCAGAACAATTTCATTGTCCCTAATATGTCCCAAGTTACACCTATTCTTCCTTCTTCTCCCTTTAGAACCACTGGTGAACATTGTATTTTTAACATTGTTGCAAGTTCTTTCATTCCTAAAATAATGTCTACTTTTGTTCTTTCAGTGCTGAAATTTATCTACAACTTGGAAAAAACAAAGCAATTCTCTTGCAATTACTGAATGCAATGACTGTCTCATGAATAATTTGATATATAAAAATATATAATCATATTATGTTGAATAAAAGAAAGGACTACTGAGTAACTGGTGCTGGCCAAATAATTTATTTTATGAACAGTGAAAGTTACTTAATTCTATAGATATCCCCTAAAACACAAAGTAGTTGAAACATAGAATGTGATGAAACAACAACAAAAAATAGTACAATGTGAACTAAACTTACAGGGATATTTTCCTCATTTTATTATGAAACAAAGCTTTCTAGGAAAATATTACATAACAACAAAGAAGAGTACACATTTTACATCACACAAATAAATGTATAGAGACATATAAAATATGAATAAAAGAATATTTGACCTAACAGGAAAAATAATTCCAATTTATACTGATGATATATCATTGATACAATTAGTACATAAATAGGTAACAGTAGTGGGGATCCCATGAATTGTGGCTTTCATTTTCAGCAGAAGGTCAGGGAGAGTGCACACAAGCAATGTGATAAGACTGAAAAATAGTCTGAAAATTGGATACTAAAATGTTGAATTTTAGGGACAATTTAAATATAATCCCTTTTCCTATTCTGCATTCAAAATGTATAGAAGTCACTTCAGAAATTAGATCCATGGAGAGCAAATTGCCAGCCTTCTTACTGATGAAGTATAAGGTGAAAGGTATGGAGGTGACAAGTTGGCACTCTCTGAACTACCATAGATGTGAGAAAATAGGATGAAGCTATCCCTGGGTCTGAAAAACAGAAAAACAGATGGAAGATTACAGTTAAGAGAGAAGAAATGAACCCCTCCAATAGTTTCCTAGGACAGTCATAACAATGAACCATAAACTAGATGGTTTTAAACAATGGAAACTTATTCTCTTACAGCTTTGGAGGCTCAAAATCCAAAATCAAGGTGTTGACAGGGCATTGCTCTCTTTGAAGGATCTAGGAGAGGCTCCTTCCTTTCCTTTTTTTAGATTCTAGTGGAAACTAGCAATCTTTGTTTCCTTTGGCTTGTGGCAGCACAATTCTAACTTCTGCCTCTATCCTCACATACCTGCCTTCTTTCTGTACCTGTTTCTATGTTTCCTCCAGTTCTAATAAGAACATCCTTCAGATCAGATGAGGTTCCACCCAAGTCCATTGTGACCTCATCCTAACTTGATTATATCTGCAACCAAACTTTTGCCAAATTAGATCATATTCATAAGATCTGGGGTAAGGTTGTCAATATATTTTTTGGCAGTCCAGATATAAACTTGTAAATCCTACTTAGACCTCATAGTTTGTCTGATACTTCAGCTGCACAGAAGCAAATTAGGCACTGTGCTTTTCCTTCTAGGGAAGAAAGAATAGGGCAGGAATAAATTATGAAACTTATTATTGGGAGGTAACTCCTCCCCACTGAAACAGAAGACACACATTCAAATTTCCTTTCCCCAAATTATTTGGCTCTTCTGCCTAATTTCTACAGCAGTCCTGGTGTTTTTCTGGGACAACTGATTGGTTGTGCTAAATTTTGTCCAAAGAAGAATTAAAAATTAGATAACCTCACCTATATTAGCTTCAACCCCTCAGTGCAAAAAAACTGTGAACATTTACTCAGTGATTATTCAAATCCTTCATATTTTACAAAACTATTCTGAACTATTTATACAATAATATTACAAATCTTGCAAAAATTCCAATTAAACTCACAAAAGAGATGAATTATCAATTTCCATTACCAAGTACTCAGTGGGAAAAAGCACAAACATAAAATCCTCTTTTGATTAAATTTCAAATACATCTTCAAATTTCTTCTGCTTTGATCAAAGACTCTTTTCATCTTAGAAATTCATGTGTTGTCTCATGTTACACCGTCTGGAATAATTTTTACATGGAATGGGAGTTATTATTTTAGGGATTCACAAAATAGTTTTCTGCCTAACATTCCGTTAGCCACAAAACTTTCCAGTCATGTGGATTTATCACAGAATTGTCATTCTACACACATGATATAACTTTGAGTAAAAGGTACTTGATGTTCTTTGAATACAGTAATGGTAATTCATTTACCAAATTTGCCCATCCATGGTTAGGGAAGTAAACTTAGAAATACTTTTGGAGTTTATCTTCATGTGGATAGTTTGCTTCCAGTGTTCATGAATTACAAACCTAAATTCCTTTGGTATATTTTCTTGACAAAAGTTTGGAATGACACATGTTTGATATGTATGGGGAAAAATAATTGCCTACATTATTCCAATTTTGTTCCTTATTTGGGAAATGTACAAAGATAGATGACCCTATGATAAAATGTTTTTCTCAAGATTTCTTTTTCCTTTCTGTACATTCATATCTTCATAAAACACTTTCAAGACCAGTGTTTACAACCTCGGAAAGGCAAAGTTTACATGCCTTGAATAATGCTGCAATAAATATTTGCCTATGTAACTGCAACTTTGTTTTCACTTTCTTTGTGTATGTATCTAGAAGTGTGATTGCTGGGTCAAATGGTAGTGATTTTGAGGAATCACCATTTTCTTTCCACAATGTCTACACCATTTTACATTCCTACCAACAATGCACTCTAGTTCCAATTTCTGCTAATTTTCTCCAACATTTACTATGTTCTATGATTTTTAGTAATAGCCATCCTTGTGGGTGTTAAGTGGCATCTCATTATGATTTAGACTTGCATGACCCAAATTGGTAAAGAAGTAGAACATCTTTTCATGCATTTAAAGGCCATTTGCCTGTCTTCTATAGAAAAATGTCTACTCAATCCTAATTATTTTAACAAATTGCTTTTCTGATGGAAAGCAAAATATTTCCTTTATAATTGCCATTTTTCTTTGCATCCAGTATGAAAATACACTGTTAGTAGGAAATAGTACTATGACCTTAATTTGTAGCCCAAGGGCAAAGTTAGGAATTTCCATACTATATAATTGTATATCAATACACTTTATCTTAAATAACTAGTCATTTGTGATCATGAGATATCTAAAGACACAAAGACCATTGAAATATTTATTTATTTATTTTCACAAAGGGAAGTTATTAGAGGAAAATCCTATTCCTCATGCAGTGATGCAGACACAGCTCTGATTACAGCCATCTATCAATTGCAAATTCAGTATTGTTCCTTGTCTCCACTGCCCATAAAGACAAGGTCTAGCTTTCTATCCTGGTCTGTCAGTGACACCATATGCCCCTATGTTTACCCTCATAAGGGATGTAATGTATACTACTCAGAGGGACCTCAGGTCATACTAGGAAGGAATAAAATTAACTGTTAAATTGCAAGGATGAAATGAAGAGAAAGCAGTCAAAGTGAAAGAAGAAATCAAATAGACCTCAGGGATACAAGAATGGATGATTGTAATCTATTACCAATGCTGTAAACTAATTAAAAGTGTTTTGCTGACATTTTCAGTACAGATAAGTTTTACCTTTTCGTGGGTAATAGATCAATTAAAGTTTATCCTTTAATGCTTTTTTGTTTGACTTTTCTTCATTCCTTTATTACATAAGCAACCCTTTTATATGGTTAATGTGTAGATATGTTTTTTCATTTTCTTTGCTGTATGTTTCCATTTTTTATTACACCACAATTAATTCATTATATTATTGATTAAAATTTTTATTATTTCCCTTCATATCTATTGTTCATAATGTTAACATGAGAATATTGTAAAGGGATATGGTAATTTCAATATCAATTTGTAATTTCTTGATGAGTAAAAATATTGAATTTAATTTTGAGATCATGGGATGGGACACAATTCAGCAAAATCCTTTATCTCAATCAAATTAAAGATCCTACTTTATCATGCAATGTAATATTTGGGACACACCATTTAAAATACACATTTTTTTACTAGTTTCATCATTGTTTCCATAGAGATAAAGTAATTAATTTATCCATCATTTGTCAGACATTACTTTATACCAATCTGATTTTTCCCTCTCATCTTTAATATTGGAGATTTGTTTCATAATCAGGATTCAATTCGATATCATTGGCACATCGTATTATCATGATGTTCTTTGACAGGCCCTATATTACTCTTTTTACAAAATAGAATGTGAAGCAATAATAGAAGTACTTGCCAAAATTACTTGCTAGGTAAACAACTGAAAATTTCACCAATGACAGAGTTTTTTACATAATTGAGAGCTATTCCATGAGAAGGACATTCCAGAAGATTTTCAAGTGGCAAGTGAACATGTGAAAAATCTTCAAATTCATTAGCAATGAAAAAATACAAGCATAAAACTACAGAAACCAGTGTTTACGTATCAAATAACTTCAAATTTTAACACTTTTGTTCTCCATGCAGCTGTGGAGATGATAAGATACACTTCTTCCCCAACAGCCAGTGTATTTTAAATTAGTGGGAGGCTGCAGGAAGTCAATCAGCATTCATGATCAAGAGATTAAAAATGTTTATATGGATTAAAACAGATATTTTCATATAAACAAATATTTTAAAATATCAGGATATATGTAATTGTTTGAGAAGATTTTATTTACATATTTATAATCACTATAATATTATAAATCTATTTAAAATAATAGTACATATATATACATTTAGTGTACATAGTCAAAATAACATTACAATGTGTGAGAATTTATTTTCTAAGAAATTTTACTGCCTTAATGTGTTAGTTTTTCTTTCTCTAAAGTGCAACCCAAGAAAGGACTTTTCTACAATTAATTTACTTGAGGAAGTTATTCCTGGGAGCATTTCTGGGAACTGAGAAGGAAGAGTGAAACAAAACAATAAGACAGGATGTATTAGCAATACAAGGAAAATTATTGGTTTGGTTAGTGCGATGGGAGTTGAAACAAGTCACAAGACTAGTATAAACAAAAGAGAAATTGATTTACACTAAAATGCATCAAAATTTAGGAGGAAAATAAAAGTAAATGTAAATTGAGAATGATTAAAATCAAGCTTAGAAGAGTAAATTGAAAGTAGGACGTTTAAATTTAAAAGAATTACATTTAAATTTAGAACAAATTGGAAGTAGATTTAATTTATTATTCAATTTGTTCAAATTTATTTATTTAATATATAAAGATTAAAATATCAAAATGCCAAAATTAAGGATGACAGAAAGTGTAGTTTTCATAATGTTGCTGCTTCTAGAAATGTAATCATACCATAATCTTTGGAAAGGTAGAGTAAGGACTGTGCCATTTGACTCCTGAAACTATCATTATGTAATTGATAATTGGGAACATGTGCTAAAAACTCATTATGCTCATAAATTATCTCAAAAACTCTTTTGAATATATATTTCCAAGACCATAATAGAGGAACTGGTTTTTTTTTTAATAAAACTCAGCTCTTATGTCTTATAAAAATACTCAACTATATTAAAAAAAAATGAAAGAGAAAAAATCTGAAATTTAGAATATTCATTTTCCTTTTAACTATTACAAAAAATAAAGTGGGGAAAAGCACTCTCAGTAATTCAAATAAAATCTATTAATGAAACTATTATAAATTGTTCAAGGTAGTGAAGAGATTGTTCTTGAAGATAAATGGGAACTAAACAATAATCCCTGATCCTGGGGCCTATGATATGAACATAACCCTTTGAAAATTACCACTGGATTCAAACTTGCCAAAAGTTTCATAAACACTCACATGCCTTTAGTATTATAAAATGTAGAATCCTATGCAGCAGCTACAGTGGAACCACAGATACATAATAATATTTAAAATAGATGAATATATACAAATAATTTAAAATGCCATAGGATTTAAAGGAGTCATGGATATTTTAATCATTTAAAACTTTGGGGCCATTATTGCACCAACCATTTTGACAAAGGCCACCTTCATGTCACTATTTTTCAGGCTGTAAAGGACAGGATTCAAGGTGGGAAGTATTAGAGAGTATATCGCAGACATAAAGATTTTCAGTGCTGATGGGGATTTTGAGTTGGAACCTAAGTATGCAATGAATCCAGATGAGAGGAACAAGGTCATCACAGTGAGGTGGGGCATGCAGGTGGAGAAAGATTTAAACCTGCCTTGAGCAGATGGAATCCTTAGAACAGTAGAGAAAATGTGAACATAGGAAGCAATCATTAAAATGAAGGACATGAAGTCCAAACAATAGCTAGCAATAATAAACATATATTCCAAAACATGCTCTCCATAACAAGAAAGTGGAAGCAACGATGGAGTATCAAAGAAGAACTGATAAACTATGTTGGGCCCACAGAACCTGACATAGAATGTACCTGCTACATGAATGGAGACAGTGACAAATCCAATGAGCCATGATGCTTTCACCATCTGCACACATGAGCCTCTACTCAAAATGGCCTTATAGTGCAGAGGATGGCAGATGGCAGCCTAGCGATCATAGGCCATCACTATAAGCAGGGCATATTCTGTGATGGAGGATAATATAACCAAAAAACCTGTAAGGTGCATCCTTGGAAGGAGATGAAATGGCTATTGGTGAAAGACGTCATGATAGATTTGGGAACAGTGACAGAGATGTAGCAGATATCAACAAAAGACATATTCTTCAGGAAGAAATACAGGGAGACTTGGAGATGCTGGTCAATGGTGGTGAGGGTGGTAATGAGGAGGTTCCCCATTACTACTGCCAGGTAAATGAGGAAGAAGAGAGATGCATAGAGTCTCTGTAGCATCCAGTCATCAGGGAATGCCATGAGAAAGAATTCTATTAGGGTTATGTTGGTTAGTTTCTCAGGCATGCTGATTCTTGTCTCTAGAAATATAAGAAAAGTGATAATTAACCACATAATTATATCCTAGAATCTTCTTCATTTTTCTGATTCTACAAATGATTCTTTCCTATGGTGAGGAACATATTCAAGGACATTATAGTAGCCCTCTTCACACCCTAGGACAAATCACTGGTTGCAAACTATAAATTCTTTATGACTGGAGGTCAATTTTCTTGAGTCAAGAATAATAGGATAAAATAATTTACCATAGATTCATCTACAAATTATGCCTAAAATAAAAAATAAAAAAAAATCTCACCAGTATATAAATGAGAGTTTCCTCTGTGTTTGATGGAATAGGTGAACTATAGTAGGGACATTTGTTAGAATAGAGGAGTTATTGTTAATGATACTTTCAATCAACTTTAGTTTCCCATAAACTATTTTGTGATAAATTTGAAGAAGGAATATTAAGTCTTGCAGATATTGTTTCTTTTTCTACTCTATTACATGATAAGTAACTAGAGTTGACTGAAGAGGGAGTGGACATGGATTATTTCTGAAAGCTTTTTTGAGAGCAATATGGTGCTTGTCACAATCAAGTACATCTTCTACATATTTAAGGTCAAAATTGGATCAGTGACATCTTTAAAGGCCTTCAAGTTAATCAGAAATTACATTAATTGTCTTTGAAGACTCAATATAATTGCACGCTTTCTGTTTAAATTGTTTGGAAACATTTATTTCAAAAGAGTTACCTTCAATGGGGGCCTGTGGCTAACATGGACCCAAAAAACAAAATTAAAATAAAATAAGCAACACTTTATTTTTCTGAAAGAACATGAAATTAATCAGGTAAAATAATATTACCTACTTAGGCATTTCAAGAGATTTAGCTTGAACAGGTGACTATCACCACCCTCAAAGTGGATGCCTATTAGTTTGGGGAAATTTGCTTACCTAAGAAAAATGTAATCTCTCTGACTTAAGAGGTGCACTTTTTAAATTTCTGTGGAACTTAAAGACAATGAGGCTGATAAAGTTCTCCTTCCCACACAGGAGTAAAGCTTTGGAGAGATGGGTCTTTTGAACAACATGATGAATATCTCTGCTATTGCTCTGGCTGCTTCCTGCAGTCTATGCAATTTTGCTGAGTAATAGTCTTCTCTCCACTGGCAAGCAGAGGTTGACAGGATATTCACAGGTATTGAATATTGTGTGAGGCTACAATTTGTCTAATTAAATAAGATTTAAGTGTATTGGCCAAAAGTACTGAAAGGGTGTTCATATCCTTGAAAATATCATCAAGGACACTGAGGGTTTGAAGAACAAATGATTGGGTCCATATTTAGACAATTTGTCTGCCCATTGGTTTTCCTGCTATTAGAACTATCCCATCAAGAAAAATTGGTTATTGAGTCTCTTCCCCCAGTAGACTGCTGTGAAACTTTACATTTATCAAGAAATAGAACTAATTCAATTCATGAAATTATATCAGAAAAATCTGATCAACAGTGTGATGGATTTAGTACTTATTAAAAGGTTGTATTTTATTTTATCAAAAGAAGTATATGATTCCTTCCACCAGAAAAAGTATCTAACCTACTAGAGAATGTAGAAACGTAAATTTCCTCTCTTAGTTCCTCAAGCCAATTTTCGTTTCCAGGGTGATATTATTAAATGTTCTATTCCCTGTGTATGATATTTTCCTATGAATTTGTGACTTTTAAGTGCAAAAATTATATTTTGATACTTTTGAGCTCTTACCATGGTATGTTACCCTGCTTATTTTTTGCTTAACATATATTTCCAAAATCTTTTCCAATATACTTACAAAAATGCCTTATCCCTGCCTTTTAATATTTGTATATTAAACATATTTTCTTAGAATCAATATAATGCAAAGTCTATCTGCAGACTCACCAAATGGACAAACTGTTGCTAAAACACATAGAGAAAAGCAAAGTAACTAGATATCTAAAAGAATATTAGTAATGAATATAAAATTGGAAGACTTGGAATTCTTGATTTTAAGATTTAATATAAAAGTGTGATCAACAAGATGGGGATTTATTCTCCTAAACTTAAATAAAATAGGTCAATGGAAAGGAATGGAGTTGAAAAATAGATTCTTATTTATATATTCAACTGACTTTTAACCAAGGCATCCAAACAATTGAAAATTTTAAAATGAAACAAATTCCTCCTATATGCAAGGTTAATGTATCTGAAAACCATCATCTGTGAGAAGGAAGCCAGATTAAAAATTGTGTGGCTGCATTTATGATGCTCTAAGGAAGCAAAACTCATCTATACTTGAAGAAATCAGAATGGTGATTACCGTGGTGCTAGGTGGCAAATGGATGGGAGGAACCATGCACAATGTGTGAAAATGCTTTTTTCTATACCAAAGTGTGTGTTAGTCTGGCATATGTTTTTTCAATTTTTAATCAGAATGTGCAAATAAAATCTGTACAATTTTATATAGTTAAAATACAATTGAATTACAAACCATCGACATCTAAACATGCTCTTCCTTTGCATAACAATGCACCAGTGGATTTTCTTAAGCTAGAATAGAATAAAAATATTAAGGTAAAAGTGTTCTGATTCACTGTCTATATTCCCCTTTGAAGGCACTTTTTATGGAATAATAATTAAAGTCTCTTTTCTATTCCATTATTCACTTATTTGTGAGTATGATGGGAATTTCCTATTAAACCATATTGTCATCTGAAATATGTTCACATTTCCCATTGGGTTTAGATTATACATAACAAAAGAAAATTGCAAGCCCTGAAAATGAATCTCTGTGCAGTTATCAGAACTATCAGATTTGAAATGTGTGCCTTATCACTAGAGTGCAAAATGTAGACAGATTTTATACTCAAAATTTTGTGGCTGTGACAATATTTACTATTTACCATGCTTCCAGTTAGGTTTGGAATTGGTATTGTTGTAGTTTGTTGAAGTGGGTTGCATAAAGGAAACAACACCATCTCAATGGTTTTACAACAATGAGCATTTATTGCCCAGTGATGTGTTTGCATGTCAGAACATCTCTGCTTCAGGCTTTAGGCTGATTTTGGATTTGCTCCTCTTATTTCATTCTGAGATCCAGGTTGGAAGGGCAGTAGCTACTTGGAGTATATATTTTCATAAAGGTTTTAGAAACAACTTAAGAGGCAAGTGGGAATCAACACCTCCTGGGTGTGAGGAACACTATTTCGTTAGTTCACAGTCAATTGGCTAAAGCAAGGCACATGGCCAAACAAATATCTCTGAGATAAGGACATGTGGGGTACAAAAAAGGAGGTAAATATATTTTTTTTTTCTGGATAAGGCTGTGCTTTATTTATTACATGCATAATTAAAAATCTGTGCTACATGAGAATGTGTAAAGCAATGGCGACCTGGGTTTAAGCCACACAGAGAAAGGGCTGGACGATTCCATTAACCCTTCTGCCAATGTCCATTCCATTGCCTTGAACGTAATTGTTTCCATTTCTTACAATTTGCATAGCACTTACTTGTCAAAGTACTTTCCATTCATTGTCTCTCTTTACCCTCACAAAAACCCTGTGAGGTAGGTAGAGCAATTAGCATTATCCCCATTTTGCAGATGGGAACACTGAGGCACAGAGTGGTTAAGATCTTGAGGCTAGTTAGTAGAAGCATAGGGAATAACAACCAGATTTTGTAACTCCTCAGTTCATGTTTTCCTTTTTAGACTATGTTGCTATGCATGACCAGGGAGCAGAAAATGAAGTGAGCAGTGAGCCACAGCTTT
>JAQZBX010039309.1:0-23085 GCA_029593785.1 Cabassous unicinctus
CTGTCTTGATATTGTCTTCCCATATTATTTTCCTAATGCATTTTATTTCACTACAATTCGCATATGTTCACATGCAATTTTTCATAGGCAAGGGAAGCTGGAAAAGCACAAGTACAAATAATCTTCAGCAAGAAAAGAAAAAGCCCCTCAGTTAACCAATGAATTGGCAGCAGGAGTCCATTCAGCTATATCTTAAGAACTTTATAAAGGAGCACCTGTCCCAGGGGCCCCCTATCCAGAGAGGCACCTGCTATGACAGCAACCCAACTGGCTCCATGATTGGCTGCATCAACATCATCTCGCACCCACTGGCCCTGCTCTTATGAAAGCATTGCCAAAATTGGCACTCCGTTGTTTTTGTGTATTTACAATATTCACTGTGGCAACCTTTAGCCATGCTATACTATCTACTTGGAGGATCCAAATTGTCTCCCCAGGTACCAACTGTTGTTTTTATTAGAGATTTCATAGTTGCATGGGTTTTAAGCAGTCTAGCCCAACCCTGTATTTCCTACAAGCCCTGTTATTTTTAGTATGCAACTTTACAGAGGTTTTTTTCCAGAACAATATATATCACATTAGAGCTGAAATGTCTATGACTGAGTACTTAATTTACTTGTTTATATGTCTTCCAAATCGGTAATAAATTATTGGCCATGACAATAACGGAGTAATGAAGAAAGACATGTCTTAGCAAATCACTGTTAAGATAACACGATGCAACAGGAATTTCAAAAAAATAATTTTTACCAATAAAGAAACCATGCTTGAAACACCACGCACAGAGCCTCATGTGTGGTATTTTCTCTAATAATTTGATGTTAAAGTATTTACTGAAGGGCCAACTACATGAAAATCTCATTACAAATGAAACAGCAAACTGACAAAAACATTACAAACCATAGTACCAAAGAAAGACTCCATAGCTCTACACCAGATTAAAACTATAAGTGATGTTTCCTGCAAGAAGTTTGCCCTGTAATTATTAATAATATCCTCTACAATCCCAAGTGGGCTGTGAAAGCATCATAATTTAAGTAAGAAAGTTTTTAAAGCAAAGAAAGTCTACCAAATGGCAATAAACTGTAGCTAATTATATGCTCTTTAATAAGATAAATGCAATTAAGTACCTTGATGAATAGATGGGAAAAAATTTTTTTGCAATTAAAAAAAAATTTTTTAAGTATTTAAAATAAGGTGCCATCTGATTTGCAAGCCCTGAATGCTTCAAAGTTTCCTTACCTTTGGAACTACTTTCTACAAGTTTATTCTTGTTAATGCAGACAGACACCTTAGGGTGTCTTTTTTCCGGCAAGTGTTGCCTTTCCTGTTCAGTTATTCCAGTTGTTATAACATAAGGGCAGCTTTCCTTTTGCAAACTATCAGTATCTAAATCAAGTCTCCGTTTAACTTTCTCAAAACTATTTTCCAAAAACTGCTCACTCCCACAGGACACTGTAGGTGTGTCCATATGCTGCCTGTTACTCTGGTTTTGCATCAGTAAAGGAGATGGGTTTTTTACATCGTAAGACTTATTCAGCTCCATTTGTAAATTGCAGGGGTTGTTCTCTAACACACTGGCTGACTTGAGTCCACTCACAGTTCCAAAGTTTTGGTTTGCTATACACTGACTAGTGACGTATGGGTCATGCAATCTTGGCACTGCAGAACAAGCACTGTCCATTTTGTGTGATCCTCTCCCATCAGATGTTAAATGACCTTCCACAGCAGCAAGTCCATGAACAACTTTATTCCCTAATTGATTTTCTGAAGACTGACATACCTGATTTGATTTACCTAAAACCATTTCCTCTATGGCTTCAGATGTATTTCTGCTGACATAAACCTTGCTTGAACTAACACCTGCTAAATCAACTGGTAACTTTGGCACAGTTTCACGTACATTTGTTTTTTCATCAGTGTCTTGAACAACTAAGTCCATTGCCTGTTCTTTTCCCCTAGGGCTTAATTCACAGGCATTTATTGGGTTGTTAATAAGTATATGACATGCTGATGATGGCCGTGAACGTCTTCGATGCATTTTAGGACTCAGGCTTGGCTCCGGACTAGGTAATTTGGCATATGAACCGGTAAGACTTTTGAGAACATTATTCTCAGTAACAAAAGTGGGAATGCCTTTAAAGTCAGAATCAGAATTTAATATGGTAGGATAGCTGGTTCGTACAGGTATGTCCACTTTAGAAAAGCTAGCTAAAACTGATGTATTCATGTTGCTCGCTTGAGTGGAAGCACCTTGGAGAACAATTGAGTTATTAAGGCTTGGTTTGTTGGGAATAGCTGAGCCACAGTGCTTGTCTATCGGCTGGGCCTTCTCCTTTACACAGTCAGTCACCTTAACAGCATCGTTTTCTTTGTCTGAATGACTCTCATTAACACTCCTTTTTGCACTACTTCCCAGACTGCGTCTAGATTGCTCTCTTTCTATATATTCCTTTGACTTTTTCATCAGGTTCTGAAGACTCATTATGTAGGGATCCGGGGTGACTTCTTCCAAAAGTGATGGCTCCTGTTCTTCATTTGTTGTGACAAGACCATCAGAAGTAAGAGTCTCTTGTGGAGTTGCTGAAGAGGGCTTTAGAGAAGCGTCATTTTCTGCATGGCTAATATCGGAACCATCACATTGCTTCAGAGAACTAAATCCTTCTGAATCTCTAGCTAAGTCTATCCCATTGGATTTAAATTGGTCCTCAAATTCCAAAGGCAAACTTCCTTTCATTTCAAGCTTTGCTGAAGTAGAATATTCGGTAGTGCTTGGCAAACTATTTGGAAATGTAGTAGGAACATTCAAGTTTCTGACTTCTGAGTTAGAGTAAACTGCTTCCATTTCCCACTGGTCAAACTCACTGGCATTAGGTGCTTTTCTAACCTGAAAAAGGAAATTTAAAAATTAATATTCACTGCACTAAAAAAGCCTTTGATTTCAATGTTTTTTAAAAATACAACTGAAACTGAAAATTCAGATTTCTGATATTTAAAAACACAAAGATACCTGTTTCTATGGTATCCTGTATCACATGAGGCTCAAATTACTTATAAAGGAACATCTATTGGTCAAGTTGGTCTATTTATTAAACAAGATTAAAGGGAAAAAAAACAGAAATTATCTAATCCTATACAAATATATACATACATGAGTGTATGTAGGCTTACATATATATTCATATATTAATGTGCCTTTTAATCCTAGAATATAAGCATCTTCCTTAACTTTCTTCTGGTTATATGTCATTAATATCACCAACTGTTCCTCCCTTTAAGAGCTATCATCTTAGGATACCAAGGTATGCAATACATAGCAAGTAATTAAATCTCTTATATAAACGATTTCCTCTCTAACAAAGATTAACTTGCCCAGGACATTGATTAAGAAAAAAAATTTTTGTAATAGGACTCCTGTCTCCTAGATGCTTATTCTAAATTTTAACTAAAATCCCTCAATAAAATGAAGAAAATTTACAATAAATGATTGCTTGCATCTATGTAGCTTAAGTTACTTAAAACTAAGGAAAATATCAATACCAAATTCATTAAAACAAAAGTATATTAACTGATGGTCAGTTAAAATAGCAATCTGTTAATACATTTTGGGACAAGCAAAATAGGTAAAAATGTGATAGATTAAGATGAGAAAAATTGTATATACAACAGTCCCAAAAGAAAAATAAAATTACATTTTCTATCTAATCTGACTTGGCAAGAAAAATAAATGAATAGGATGGTTTCTAAAGATTATACAAGCATTTATTAAACTGGTAGAAATCATTATCAAGATATTATATGAATATAGGTTTCAGAATCCTGAATATTAAAAGATTTTTTTAGGTTGTTTTTGTATGTACTTGTTTTTTTTCATAGACATGGCACTCCTGTTTTACTTTTCAAATCCCAAGACATGTAGTGGTTTCCAGGTACTATGCAATAAACAGTACAACAATATTTAATAGCTTAGTCAAAACCTCAGGACCAAAATAAAGCAAAAAGGATGGATATATAAATACTTTTTCATGAAATCCATGAACATGATCATTAGTTTAAGTAATATAAATTATTTTCTTAAATAAAATATCTCACATTTGTGATATTCAGCAGCTGTGTTTTTGTACTCCACTAAAATGGGCCTTTGGTTATACTAGCTAAATTTTTTTTTAATCTATCATAGAATCAGAGGTTTTAAAGGTGAAATGGATCTTAGAAATCTATTTATATTATATAGAATTTCTCTACCTGCATAATTAATTAGTTACTCTACAGTTCAACATTGTACATGCTCCTTTAAATAGAGAAAATTCTCAGACTCAACAATAATTTCATTAGTACAATATTTGATAGCTCCCCTCAAAGGACCAATAACAATATGCCATTTGTTTCAATTATAAGAAATATTTACTAAGACCAAAATCCACTTCTTACTGTTTAATCAGCACTACATGTTATTTTTTTTAAACTTAATATGGACAAATCTGCAAATTAAAATCACAACATACTATGCATAGAGAAATAAAGGTAACAGTTCGTAAGAAATATCCTAAGATTGACCATGCATGTGCCATCTAGCATGAATTAAAAAGACAAATCACAAACCCCTAAGATTATGAAAAAGCAAAACAAAACAGATGTAACCAGCAAAACAGTACTAATATATGATGGCAGAAATTATTTGTTTAATCCAATTCATAAGTTTTTCTTTTTAGTATGAAATGATCCAGGCCTTAAAACAAATATATTGTTTATACAAATTTGAATTGAGCTAAATAAAAATAAACACAAGGGTGCAGGTGAGTCTAAATGATTTTACTTTGGATCTAGGATACACCTAGGTGATTCTATTTATATACTCTAAATTGCATTTGTGTATGTAAGAGCAGAATTTTCACCAAAAAGAATTGGGGGCAGTTATTTACTTTAGCAGAGAATGAGAATAAGGTCCTTAAGTCAATAGTCTCATTAGTTCAGGAATAAACTACAATGGCCAATTCTATCATTTTATGACTAAGAATTCAATGTTTTTAGAGTCATAAGACATAGACAATAAGCAATTATATTCTGTGCATGGTTCCATTGTCTAAATATCCTGTAATTCAAGTACCGGGCTTCACTAACACACAAGTGAATATTTTTTGGAGTAACTGAAATGGAATATCACACATTATAAAGCTTCTCAAACGTAACAGTAAAGTGCAGATATATTACTGTGAACTAGTAAGTACAAACATATTTCAGAAAATTATCATCAATGCTTACTGGTAATATCCTTATGATTCTTAATTATGATCTAAAAGAGCTTAAATTACATACCTGAACATTTTCAAGAATCTCCTGGACACGAGTCAGTAAAGCTTTCTTCCTATTAACCTGTTTTCTTGCTTCTACATCAAGTGCTTTCTGCTTTTCTTGTTGCATTTCCTTTCTTCTTTCAATATTAAGCTGCAAAACATCATAAATATTTAAGTATTTCTCAATAATATAAATATAAAAGCAAAAAGTTTTCAACTGGAATGATAAAATATGCACAACAGGTAAAAACTAATCTATAGTGAAAGAAATAAGAACAGTGGTTTAGGCTAAGGGTATGACTGGGAGGGGACATGAGCTCTTTCTGTGGTGATAAAAATATTCTGTGTGGGTGTAAGTTTCCAAGAGTATGCCATATATCAAAACTCATGGAACTGTAACACTTGAGCTCTGTGCATTTCACTGTATGAAAATTCTCAATTTAAAAAAATATAATTTTAAAAAGGAAGAAAAAAACAAAACCTGTTCACTAATCAAATGCTCTAAGATGGCAGAGATAAAAGTAGCCCTTTTGGCCACTCCCGAGCTTTTCATTTGGCAATGTACTTCACTGGGTCTGTTAGCCTTCAAATCTTAATCTTCTAATCAATACATACTTTACCTCTTTGTTACCTCAAGAAAATGTCCAAAAGTTTAATGAAAAAAATTAAACAGGTAATGTTCTATTTGCCTACAAAATCAGAACATACTTTGTTCCACCAGAACATACAACCTCCAATAAAAATATAAAGTACCTAAAATAATTGAAGGCTTTTAAGCATTATATCATTTTATAGATTTCAGTCCTAGTTATTAAGTTCTGGGAAGTTTAGCCACTGTGTAAAGGGTGAAGAAGATTATTTTAAACTTATACACTGGAAAAACATGTCAAAAAACTTATTCCAGTGTTACAATATTCATCTATTAAATAAAACATAAAAACTTGGATTAAGATCCATAAATACCAGATTTTGCTTATAAATAAGTAACTAATGGAGTCACAGACCCTAAACAAGAAGGCTCAGACACTTTGTTCTATATTAAATTAAGCAATATGTCATCAAATATCTTATAAAAATGTTGTTTTAAAATTTTTAACTTTTAATTTGCATGGCACCCAAGAATCATTCCCCAGTTTATTTGCTATTCAAAAAGGGGAAAACGTATACCTTTAAAGAGGCATTTGGTAATCACCATTATATGCAAATGTTCAAACTAAATATCACTAATAGAGGGACAACTGGGCATAATATAACTTCTGATTTAATTTTAAAATGAAGTACACAGCATCATTGTTAATTATTCTTGCCAAAAATGTTTATCCTGAATCTAATCAAACTTTGAGATTTAACTTCCAGTTTATAGAGACTAGTACAGAGAATAGAGGAACAAGTTAAACATCACCATGAGGGAATAATAAGAAAAACCCCAAAATTAGGGCATTCTACCAGACAATTAGTATGGTCTCTTCAAAAAGGCAGTATCATTAAAAAAAATTTTTAAAAAGATAAAAAACTGTTCTAGATTAAAAGAGATTAAAGAAACATAACAAGCAAAAGGCAAATGAGGAAAATGGACCACACATGCACACAACAGGTAAGTAACAGAATGATGACTTGCACCCTGGCCATAAGGCTTCAGAGCCTGGGCTTGTACCCACTGCTCTGCATTGTCTTGGGTAACAGGATCCCTTCTGTGATTTACAGGAGACCTTGGAGATCTTTCCATGCCAGCACATTGACACCTACCTGAATCATTTTAATGGTACGTATGAGATTCTATAAAATGAACCACAGTTAGTTAAACTAGTCCACTACTGATAGACATTTAGGTTGTTTGCCAACCTTTTGCTATTTTAAACAATGCTGTTAAAACCTTCTACCTATTTCACTGGGCACATATACGCATATAATTGTAAGCTAGTCCCTAAAATGGAATTGCTGAGACAAAGGTTATGTACACTTTTACATTCTGATAGTACCAAACTCTCTTCAAAAAATAGAATTAACTTATTCTCTCAGCAAAAGTGTATTGAAAGCAATTTTTCCCACACAATCTAAGAATCTACTATCAGATCTTTGCCAATCCAGGTGTAAATGCTAACTCATTTAATTTGTATTTGTATTTCTTTAATTATGAATAAGGGTTAAGCATCTTTTCAAATGTTTATAAGCCTTTCTTTTGTTTTTTCTGTGAACTATTTATGTTCTTTGTCCCCTTTTATATTAGTTTTTTTTCCTGATTTATAAGAAAATATTTATGTATTAAGGAAATTAGCTTTTTCATATATGTTATCAGTATTTTTCTGGTTTGTTAAAAACACAATTTGAAAGGTCATTTTGCTTATATTTAAAATAACAGCTGCTAAATTTTGCAACTTACTTTGTTGAAGAATATAGTCACAATAAGCCTGGATCCAAAAGATTTTACCAAGTGTTTTGAGCATTTTAGATATACACACTGTGGACCAGTCATGATGCTAAGCAGTTTCCTTGTTATTTCAGGTAACCCTTCCCCTGCTCTGGAATCAGTACATTCATAAACACATTTACATTGAAGAAATTTAGGCTAGGAGATATTTAATGCCTGACCAAGGCTAAGCGCTCAGTGAGTGGCAGAGACAGAGGTTTGGACCCAAGTCAATCTGCCTTGAGAGCTTGGGCTATACCGTTTATACTGTCACCATCTAGCCTTTGCACTAAAACTGTTGGCACACATCTAAATGCAAACCTAGTTAGAAAAAGGAAAAGAAAGAGGTGCTTCAAGCTGGCGTTTTTCAAATAATGTGTTCCAAATCATTTCTCAGAATAGCTAATTCTTTACTCATCCCACCTCACTTTAATCCTGAATACCAAAAATACTTAAAAATGTTTCTTAGGCTAACTAAAAAAATAACCTACTGATAAACGTTGGGAGTCATTTAGTGGTTCACTATAGGAAAAAATGATTGAAAAATAAAGACTTTTTACCAGTGGAGAAAGCACAGCCACTCCATGAAAGCGGATAAGTGAGATGCTTTCAGACTGGGCAGGTAGATAGCTCTCCCTGGAGAGTGATGCCTCTTGGATTCTGGCAAGACTTTCTTCACAGAACCTGTCATACTCCTCCATCTTCCCACAATCACACTGCAAGAGTAAAAAATGTCATTTTTAATGAGTTGAGAAAAAAGGTCTCAAATACTCAGCAATTCCAGGAGAGCACTGAAATATTCCTAGAATTCCCAATTCTTAGAAGTGGTCTTCTCATAATTGTTTCACCAATCAGGAGCTAATTCTGAGGTATAGGAAAGCACATCAAGAACCTACATGAAGAACCTTGCTTCATATTTTTAATATTTCTGAATATTTGCATTTAAATCAATCTTTAAACATCATTAGTTTAGACAGTACTAGGAACTCACCAGTGAGAGCTTGTTAAAGAAAACAAAGTTCTGTGCCACTTGACCAACTTCATATTGTAAAACAGAACGTTAGATCTTCTTTAACAGGACTAACCAAGGAAAACGATGATCATACAAAGGCAGAAATGCTTTCTTAACCAAAAAAAGCTTAATAGACTAAGTAAAAGAGAATATTTATTTATTTATTTTTTTAAAGATTTATTAATTAATTAATTTATTTATTTATTTATTTATCCCCCCCTTGCTGCTTGTGTTTTACTGTGTCCATCCACTGTGTGTTTCTTCCGTGTCTGCTTATCTCCCCCTTGCTGTGAGGTCCTGCTGCATCAGCCCATCACACCGCGCGGGCCAGCCTGCTCTCACAAGGAGGCCCCGGGAAGCGAACCCGGGGCCTCCCATATGGTAAACGGGAGCTCTATCCATTGAGCCACATCCGCTTCCAAGAATATTTACTTTTAAAAAGTCTTTTTTCTATTATGAAGTTCAAAGGTTTTTAATGGCATATCTTAAGAATATAGTTTGACTTCACAGGCACTAACCAACTCAGTCAAAGAAGGAAATCATTCATCACTGGCATTAATTCTATTTTATTATTGAAAATTGGAATCATGACCAAAGTATCTTCAACAATCAGGTCAGTAAATTCACAGTTTCTGGGAAACGGTGATGGTAGTAATGAAAATGCAAGGTAAACAGGAAGGATTAAGCCACCATATTCATTTATCTAGAAAGCATTAAATATTTATTGACTGCCTGCTTGCATAGCATTATGTGTGGCACTGTTTCCTTTAAAAAAGCAAGGGGAAATAAAAAGAGAGACATCATCAGAATCAAAACCAGTAAGGCTATGAATTATGAAAAGAGAAAACCTAGTACAGTCATTTCCTTAAAGTGTTAATTTTAAAACAATTAACTACTTAACAAAGAGAGGGCAGGGAAATTCAATTCATGATGTGGGACATGCAAAGATGAAGTAAGACAGAATATGATACTGGTCTAAGCTTCAAACTATTAAAAAATTCAGTACACTATAGTGCCAGGGACAAATTACAGCTCAATTAGAAATGAAGAAAAAGAATATTCAAATTATGATTAAATTATGAAAAAAAAAAGTTGCTCCTTTTGATGAACTGGTAGTCTTATCAATGACAAAACTTCTTCCTACCCTCCCATCTGTTGTAATTATGTCTATGATCAACTTATGCAAAGGACATTTAATTCTAAAGAAATGGTTCCCTAGAGTATGAATGAGATTGTTTTGCAAGCTTAAATTCATAAAACAAACAAAAGTAAAAAACACATTACTGTATGATAACAACACAAGGTCTGTTTTTTACTCTAGATTTAAACCCACATTAAAATATTTTAACCACCAAAATATGCAGTAACTAAGATGTAAGGGAAACTCAAATGAACCTATTTCTGTTAAAATACTTCAAGATATTTTTAACACAATCATCCAACATGCATCCAACATCACAGAGAATGTAAATAGATTACTCATACAATTAATGTAATATGCTTCATATGGATCCACAAGCAAAGCATGGAATTCTATTTTAAAGGTCTGTGAAATTTAAGGAAATAAAATACCTTTAGGACAATAGTTTGGTTTTTCTTTCAACATCATACAGATACCTCACTGCTTTAAGAAATTAAATTCATGTCCCTTAAACAGGATGTGTATGTCCTTTATATTGCAGATAAAAGGTAATATATTATTATTACAGCATATATTATGGCTTATGGTAGTGTATTAAACATTTTTAATGTGCTAATTTGAGACTGGGAAAATTACCCAATGATCCTAGAGCATGACTTCAGCCCCCCAGCCTTCCCCATCTAAATCAGCCCTAAGTCACTATCACATTATCCTGCAATTGCCCAGCTTTCATAGAACTTACCATTATCTGAAATTATCTTGTTTATTTCCTTGTTTTTTGTCTGGTTTCCTCCACCAAAACGTAAGTTCCATAAACAATTGTAACTTCTCAGTCTTGCTCACAACTGAATCTCCATTTAGAACAGTGTCTGCACACAGTAGGCACTTGGTAAAAGTACTGAATAAATGAATTAGAGTAATTAGCTCAAACAATAATGTAAACCAGGAGAAAAAGGAAGAAGGTGGTCTATATAGCAAAGGAGAAGCTTGCAAGGAAGAATGGAATTTAAAGAATGGTGGTTTAATAGATGATCCTAGTCCAGGGGTTCTTAACCTTTTTTGTTCCATAGACCCCTTTGCCAGTCAGGTGAAAACCACGGACCCCTTACTAAGTCCACACTATACAGTGTATTATTTAATAAATAAATCACACCCGCACCAACACGTCCCCACAAGAATAATGTTTTTTTGAATTTCAATTCAAGTTCACAGATCCCTGGTTAAGAACCCCTGCACCTAGTCTCAAGACAAACTAGTACCTCTGAATTGCAAAGGCAACTATTTACAAAGCGTGCAGTCCACATCCCATATGAGTAAGCGAGAGAGCACTACATTTCTCACACCACAATTACCACTGTCGTCAAGGTTTTATTTTAAGGGAGACTGACTACAAAGCCACCCCAATCACAAATCTACAGCCCCATACTTTACCATTGGACATGCCTGGCCCACTTCAATGAATAATTTGTCAGCTGAAGCAGGTTCAGACATGCCTTGTCTTCTCCATTTCTACCACACAAGTACTACTGACCCTTCTCCAAATGAGCCTCTTGGTAAACCCCATAGACTCAGGATTCTGCTATCTGCTTCTCACCAGTCCTCTGCCAGAACTGTCACTGAATGGAATGGTAAAAGTAACACAGAACAGATCTTGCTTTGTTTTTCAGATCCTAGTGGGTTGCTTATCCATTAGTCCCCCACAAAATGTAAACTTCTTGTACAGGCAGAAGAGGGGCTGGGGTCTTCTTCAGATACACTAGCTGTGTGATCTTGGCAAGCCACTTACCATCCCTATGCCTCAGTTTCCTCATCTGTAAAATAGGGATAGTCAAGAGTATCTATCTTAAAGGGATTTTGTGAGGATTCAATGAGACAATGCAATGTAGTGCAATTAGGAGAGTTAAGGATATGCAGCAAGCATCAGCAGCATCAGGACAATCAAGAGAATTTGCTTTATTATGCTCATGCTTATACCCCAGAGAGTAGCAAAGACAGAGTAAACAGCGCTCCCAGTGCCTCTGGTTGTGGTAACTGGCGTCCAAAAATGGCCAGTGCACATCCTAGGGACCCATATCTCTCCATCACCGTGGGAGTAGAAAAACGGACCCAAACAGCTGGGCTACGTTTATTTTCAAATAAACGTGCCCTCACCCCAGCGACCCAAGCCCACCTCTCTAAGCTCTCGGATAAGGCTCCATCCCGAGGGCCCACCGGGTGGTGCCAGCATCCGAGCATCACCTCCGCGCCTGCCGCCGCCGGCCCCCCGGGCTGTCGCCTTACCACACCCTTTGCCTTTCCAGGAGTTCGAGGGCCCCGGAGCCCAGCATCTGCCCTCGGGCTCGGTGCATGGCTCGCCCTCAGCAACTCAGGGCACCAGTTCCGCCTCCTCCAGCCTCCTGTCAGCACCGACAAGTTGAGGGTAGAGCCCCCTCCTCACGCACACACCTGGACCCCACGGCCGGGTCAGCTTTTTCGCCCTCGCCCCGGGCTTTGTCGGGAAGCAAACGGTTCAATTAGTAGTGACAGAGCGCAGCTCGGTCCGCCGCCGCCTTCTCCTTCTCTTCCCCGCCATATTACAGATCTCAGGAGGCAACGCGGGCTCCTGGCAACCGCCGCCGTAGCCGCCGCTGCTGCCGCCCACCCGACTCCACCTCCCAGGGCAGGCATTTCCGGTGGTTGCATCTCCGGCCGTTGACGCTATTGGGTCTACAGTAAACTACAATTCCCGAGGTGCATTGCGCGACGGGTTATGCGCCCTGGCTCAATGATGGAGAACGTAGTCCTTACGGCGGGCGCGATGCACGCCGGGAGACGTAGTCTTCAATGTAAGCAAGTGCTCCAAATTTTTTTAATTTATTACTGTCGGATAGCTCCTAAAGGTCTGAAGCCCCCTGAATTGCTCCTCGAAGTTTTCACTTTTTGTTTATCTGTATAGACATTTTCTGTGTGGTTGCTGGAAAACATATTACATTTTTCAAAATATTTCTCTGTGGATAAAAAATTGCTACATCAACAGATGCCAGCTCAAAGCCTTAAGACACCCTTACCCTTTTGCAAATCAGTGGGAAAAGACGTCCAAGGAAGAAAGGTAACAGATTCAAGACGGCAAAAAAGCCCGGGATATTTTACCAAAGTTCTCTTCCGAAGCAACACGCCACCAGCTTTTCAAACTATGGTTCAGTGTCCCCTTTACCTTCTGCCTCTCGTACTGACCCTCCTTCCGATGCCATTTTTGCATATATAAAATGGAAATTTTAAAAGCACCTAGCACAGGGTGGTTGTGAGGAATGATTGGGATAATCCTTGCACAATGTCTGGCACATAAACTCCCACTCTTAGCCCTTAGTAGGAGGGCAAGTGAGATTAGGAGGAGCTGTAGCAGTGGAAAGAAAGGTCACAGTCTAAAACTGGGGTGGCTTGATGTCAGTCCTGACTGCCGTTAACTGCCCAATGCACTTCACTTCCCCTGGCCTCGGCTGGCTCATCTATAAAATGAGGGTTCTTTAAAATCCCTTCTGATCGTGTCTCCGTTGCTATGCTCTTTCGTTCCCCCAGAATCTGAAAAATCCCTGTAAAGCCGACTGAAACTCGTCTCCTAAGGTGGACTCTGTCTACTGAGGCTGTTGTGCGAATAAATGAGAAAGCACATATAAAGCGTTTGCCGGGCACAGGACCTGGGACACGGTGAGTGCTCTATAATTGCTAGCTGTAGTTCCTAACACTGCTCTTTTCCCCCACTAGAAGGTAAGCTCCCCGACAGCAGGAACTCTGATGGTCGTCTTCGTTGCTGTTTCCCCAGCACCTGGACCGGTGTTTGGCACATCTTGAGCTGAAGCTTCCTTGCGAGCATAATAAATGAGTCACTAAGACCCCTTCCAGCCCTACAAACGTATGAAGGCTCTTCTATCCCGCCCTTTCTCTCCCACCCAGCCCCAAAGCCCTTGTCCGGGTCCCGACCCCAGAAGAGCCGAAAGTCACTTTGGAATGTGAGCCTGGGCCCGCCTCCGTTGCCGTGGCAGCGGCCCCGCCCATGTCCTGGAGACCCCGGGCTCTGATTGGCTGGGCCTCAGGCGCCCTCTCCTGATGGGCTGGCGGCCGCCATTGTGCGGCGCTGGTCCCTTCAGAGGGTGCCAGCGCGGCGAGCGCCCTGGGCTGTGCCGCTCGCCTTCCGCTCTCCCGTCCCGGGAGCCCGGCGGGTCCGGGACTCCCGTCCGTGCCGGTGCGGGCGCCGGCATGTGGCTGTGGGAGGAGCAGGGGGGCCTCCTGGGCCCCTTCTCCTTCCTGCTGCTGCTGGTGCTGGTGGTGACGCGCAGCCCCTTCAATGCCTGCCTCCTCACCGGCAGCTTCTACATCTTGCTGCGCTTCTTCAGCTTCGAGCAGGTGCCCTCCCGCAGGGCCCTGCAGGTGCTCAAGCCCCGGGGCCACATCTCCGCCATCGCCCACCGCGGCGGCAGCCACGACGCGCCCGAGAACACCCTGGCGGCCATTCGGCAGGTGAGCCCCGCCGGCCTTTTGCTTGTCTTTCAGGAGCTTCCCCCAGGCTCCGCAGGGTACCTTCCCCGTCCCCCATTAGCCCACAGGACGGCCTTTCATCTCCCCCAGGGTGTGGGAAATCGCCTGGCTTCGGGTATTTATAGAATACTTGAGCAAGTATTTATAGAACGCCTGCTACGTGCCTGGACTGATAGGGTCTGTGCTTTCACGGAGCTTACATTGGGGTGGGAAAGACAGTCCCCAAACAAGTGAACAAATAAACGACACGAGACGCTTATAAATATCTGGGACGAGTACAATGAAGAAATAGTGTAATGGCATAAAGAATGACTAGTTTGGGGGAGAGGCTATAAGCGATGCTATTTTAAATAGGGAAGTCAGGGAAATCCGCAATGAAGTAGTGACATTTGAACCGAAACCGGGATTAGGAAAAGGAGCCAGCCATGACATCTTGGGTAAAGCTTTCCAGGAAAAGGGAATAGGAAGTGCAAAAACCCCGAGGTGGGAATGATCTTGGAATGTTCACGGAAGAGGCAGTAGGTGGCCTGACTTCTAGGGACAGAACAGAAGCCAGTCACTGTATGAATGAAATAGGAAATATGGCCAGGTCACCTAGGATCAAGGTCAGCAGTTGAGTTTATTTTAAATGGGTCATCCTTAACAGAAGCTGGGGCTTTGCTTGTCCTCTAAATGACCTTAGTCATCTCCTTATCACTTCCTCACCCACCCCAACACACACAACCTGGCAGACTGGCTGGGCAGGGTTGATCAATTTTTGCCTCCCCTTTTCACAAGGTGCTCCTTAGACTTTTGATCCCTCCCGGCTCCTGGCAGTCTCCTGACTTCATAATATTGACAGCTTGCATAGTAAGAGAGCTTTTCAGTTGACTAGACACTTTTCACATCTGTGGAAATACCTCTGATCATTTATTTGAGACATTATTTTAACACTGAATGGATGGGAAAACCGAGACTCAAACACACACCACTCTTTCCAGAATTCAGCTTTCTGATTCCAAGCCCAATGCTCTTTGTCATCAATTAGAATATGTTCCAGGATGTAAAAAGTTGGACTGACTGTCCTTTCTTTGTCCAGCTAGAAACAGGATTGTGTAATGAGCGAGTTACTTAAGGCCCCAGACAGGATCCTGACTAGGATATGAGCAAGCCTAGGGCACAAAATTTAAGGAGGCACTCATTCTCAGGGTCCTACAAGTGCAGGGCTGGTACCTAACAGTGTCTCCTTAAATTTTGCACCAAGGGCACCTCTCCTCAACCTCCTCCCAGCCCTGACCTCAGTTTCCCTTTCTGTAAAATGGGAGTATTATTGGTATCTACCTACTAGGTTGTGAAGCTTCAATGAGATAATCCACACAAAGTGGTAAGACCTCCATAGATATAAACTATGCCAGGAATCGAAAGGTGGCTGGATTCTTTAAAATCACTTTAGTGTAAAGGTGAAAAAAAAGAAAAAGAAAAATTAAGTCTGTAGAAGAAAGGGCATTAGGAGAGCAACTTTTGAGTCAGTGGAAGGTGCCTGAGTTTTGGGGTTTATAAACCAAGTTAAACTTATATTATGCTTCTCTCTTCTTGGTTCTTTGTGATGGAAAGGAGGCAGTAAGGGTAGTTTTTCTAGCCTTTTGTTTAAAAATAAATCTAAATGCTCTTGCATAGTTTGTAACAAATGTTTCACAACAATGCAAGGTGTTGGTGGAGGGGTGATATATGGGACCCCTGTATGATGTTATGCATGTTTATTTTGTAAGTATACAACCTTTACTATACACTTATTGTTTATGCTTGTTATGTATGAATACTTCAATAAAAATATATTTAATAAATCTAAACATATTGAAAAATATATTTTGCATTTTAAATTTAAACTCAGAGAGGTTGGATGAAGTAATATAGATGCACAGCAGACAGTATTGTTGTGAAAAGAAGGATGATATTTACTATGGGAGAAAAGCACATCATTGTCATTGGCTTCCATTTCAACTTGCCTTTGTGTAAGTTGCTTTAAAGCATAGCTTGGTGTTAATTGAGCACAGAAGGTACTCATAAGCATTTACTGATGGAGCATGTCTTATTGAATATAAATCATCTTAAATGAATGAGGAAGTATGTATGTAAAACACATATACATAATGTATTTCATATCCCATTGTGTTGCAAGGGAAGTCCAGCTAAATTCCATTCATGCCTTGTACATTTTTGTTCAGCATGTTTTTAATATATATCATAATGATAAAAAACATTGTGCCAAATTGATTCCTGGTCTTAAGAGGAAATGAGATTTGGTGATTCAGCTTGTTAGAATGTAAGGTCATTATCAATGACCCTTTCAGCTATCATAGTATTTAGCTGCTGAATTCAGCCTGCAGAAGACAAGGTTGTGTTCTCCCTCTTGACTTCAAAAGAAATACATAGTTTAATTCCATCGTGGTTTTTTTGTCCTGTTCTCCTTCCTTTGCATGTTTGCAACTCATTATTTATATTCCTAAGCATTATACAGTTTAAAAAAAAAAAAATCAAGGAAGACTTTCTGACAGTGGTGGAGATTACAAACTAGATATAGAAGGAAAAACATGTGAAATGGATGTATCCCCAAAACAGGTATACTGTTATAAACAGTGGCAAAAGTCCATTCTCCACACAGCGGCCAGAGTGCAGCTTTAAAAGTATAAATCAGATTATATCCTACCTTTATTTAAAACCCTCCAAAGATTTCCTATTGCAATTAGATAAAATCCAAATGCCTTTTTACCTTGTACCTTTCTCAAAACCCCTGTTCACTCTGCTCCAGCCACCCTGGATCTTTGTTAGGATACTTTAGGCTTCATGTAACAAAAAACCCACTTTAAAATATCTCAAACCAGAAGGGAACTTACTATCTCACATAACCAAAAGGTGTGGAGCTTGGCCTCCAGGATGGTTAATCAGCTGCCCAATTTGTGGCCATCAAATATCAAGTTCTTTTGATCTATCTTCTCTGACATCTGCAGCATATTTTGCTAGCCCTCATTGATGCTGTGAAGTGACCATTGCAACCCAGGCATCCCATTCTTACACACCAGCATCCAATCTCAAGAAAAGACTCCACTCCCTCTTCCTTGTGTCTGTCCCAGATGCCCCCCCACCCCCTTCCCATTCCCACATACACACACACAGGGACTGGGAATAGGCCACTTACTCTGAGCACAGGAGCAAGTTGAATATTGGGGGCAAGAGCAGGCCTTTACCAAAAGAAAAGAATTAGGGGCCTAGATTATGGTAGACAATCAACACTTTCTGCCACCTGGTGGCTCATGTCTACCTTGTGGCCTTCGCATTATACTTGATGTTTCTTCTCTTTGGAAGACTCTTTGCCTAAATTTTTGCATGGCTAGCTCCCTTTCATCATTAAGGTCTCAACTGAAATGTCCTATTTTCAGATAAGTCTTCTTCCCTGACAGCCTTATTTAGAGACCCCCACCTGCCTTCATCTTCACTTTACCACCCTCTCTTTTCTACTTCAAAACATTTATTGCTGTCATAACTTACATGTAAACATGTTTGTAATTTGTTTCTCCCCACTAAAATGTCAGATCCATGAGGGTAGATAAAGGTTTTTCACCATTATCTCTTCACTGCCTAGCACAGTGTGTGATACATAATAGGCACTCAATAAATGTTTACTGGAAGGATTGTGGATTGTGATGTACAAATAGCCAAGCAGCACGTGAGAAAAGATGAGGGAAATGCAGATCAAAGCCACAGTGAAATACCACTTCACACCCACTAGGATGGCTATAATAAAATAAACAATAAAAAGTATTGGTGAAGAAGTAGAGAAATTGGAACCTTCATACGTGGCTGATGGGAAAACAGTCTGGCGGTTCATTAAAGGATTAAATAGGGAGTTGCCGTATGACCCAGCAGTCCCACTCCTTGGTATATACCCAAAATAATTGAAAACATGCATCCACACAAAAACTTGTACATGAATGTTCATAACAGCATTATTCATAATAGCCAAAAAGTGGAAAAAACCCAAATGTCCATTAACTGATGAATGGATAAACAAAATGTGTTATAGCCATATAAATATTATCCAGCCATAAAGAGGAATGAAGTACTACTGATACATGCTACAACATGGATGAACTTTGAAAACATCATGCTAAGTGAAAGAAGCCATTCACAAAACACTACATATTGTGTAATTCCAGTAATGTAATGTCCAGAATAGAGTTGAGGGTTGGGGGTTGGGGAGAATTGAGGAGTGGCTGCTAATAGGTACAGGGGTTTCTTTTGGGGGTAATGAAAATGTTCTACAATTGATTGTGGTGATGGTTGCACAATTCTGTAAATACTATTGAATTATACAGTTTAAATGGGTGGATTGTATAGTATGTGAATTATATCTCAATAAAGCTGAGAAGGAAAAAGAAAGGATTGTGACTCTGAACATGGTCTAATTACAAAATCTCTGTTTATTCCATTGTGCCACTCTGTATTCTGGTGGTGTAATCTGGTTTTCTTCATTGTCAACAAATTAAGTTTAATATGGTAAGTTATATTATAGGTGTAGATAATAAAAAGATACTTTTTACTGAAACATTTTTAAAGTGATATGAATATAGTGAATTTGTTAAAGCAAACATTCTTTTTAAATCAAGCTTATTAAAGTATAGTTGACATACAGTAAAATACACATTTTAAGTGAACAGTGTGATGAGTTTTGGTATATATACATTATGGTAACCACCACCCCAATTAATTTCAGTCAACTAAGAAAGTTCCTTTGTGCTCCCTTTGGAGTCAAACCCCACTGCCCCCTCTGCCTCAAGGCAACCTTTGACCTGATTTCTATTACTATACTACACTATATTATTCTATTACTAAACTATTACTAAAGTTTCAAACAAACATTTTAATAAAATAAAAATTTAATGAAATTGCAGTAATTATGTAAACTGGTTTATGTGAAATTTGTATGTTTAGAAGAAAAAAATACTGTTATGATAAGATAAATTTCTCTAAATAAATGAAAAGATCAATGTGAAGTATATACTAATATGTGAATTAGAATGGGGGTTCATATTTTTGCCTCTGTAACTGAAATAACATAAAAGTATTGATAAAGAATAATGAATGCCACCTGGTTTAAGAAAGTCTGATCTAGTGAGTGGTTCTTTTATAAACCTTTTGTTTTGTCTTTTGTTTGTGGCTTTAATAAACTCAGAAAAGGCAAATAAATGAACTATTCAATAGATCTAGTATTCTTACTAAAATACAGGGTCTCACCATTGTTCAGTTTTATATTATAGCCAAATGAAGATGGCCTTAATGAATAAAAGTATAATTGAGCCTAATTATATTTCCAGCATCAAGGAATAAGGATAATATTTGTTTTATAGTGAGAGAGATGCACTCTGTTTCCTAAAAATGTGATTTTGTTTTACCTTCTAAAATATATTACTCATGTTGATTTACCAGCACATTATTCTGTCTTTAACTTAGAAAAGACATACCTTTTAAACTCTTGTCAGTATAGATGTATCATTGTAATTACTCTTTCACTAAGAAAAAAATGTGTTTCTAATCATAATAGCTTATATCAAGTGCCAACTCTGAGCCAGGTGCCCAGCTTGGCAAATTATGTGTATTATATCTAAATCCTCACAACAACTCTAAGGGCATTAAAGAAATATTATCTTAACAATGATTAAACTGAGGCTGGAGTGTTAAAGTAATTTGCTCTAGATGACACAATCAGTTAGTGATGGAGTTGGGATTTCAATCCATCCTATTATGATATTTGTGTGTGTGTTCATGTGTGTATGGGGGGGGGAGTCTTGATCATTTAAGAGGAAATCAAACTTTGAAACATAGAAGAAAATGTAGTTATCTACCTTTATAATATGCAGGTAGGAAAGGATTTCTTTAACAAGGTAGAGAAATCTCTACCCATAATATACCCATGTATTACGAAGGACATAATAAACAATGGCTAACATTAATTGCATGCTTACTCTGTTTTAGCTCATTCTGTATGTTGTTCAGGGAATAATGAGTGTGTAGTAAATATATGAAAACTTATAAGGGAATGATACACACCAACTTCAAGATAGTGGTTACCTCTGGGGAAGGAGGGAGAGGTATAAATGGAGAACTTTAGCCATATTTGTAGTCAACAAAGTTGTTGTAGCTAAGAGTGCAGTGACCACTACATCCTGGATGTGTGACCCAGGGCAAGTTTCTTAATCTTTCTTTGTCTCAGTTTCCTCATCTGTAAAAATGGGAATATTAATTGTTCCTACCATAGGACTGTGAAGATCAAATGAGTTAATACTTAGTGTCTGGCAAATAGAAAAGGCTCAGTAAATAATGGTTATTACTATTTGTGGCAGTTTGGCATTGTTTATGAATTCCAAAAATAGATATTGGATTATTTTTTGTAAACTGGTCTGTTCCTCTGGGCGTGATTAAATTATGATTAGGGATCTGATTGGGCCATGTCAGTAGGACGTTGAGTCCCCGCCCCCACACTACAGAGAAGGGAGGTTGGAGTTTTGAGCTGGAGCCCAGGAAGTAAACACATGGGAGAGAGACAAAGCCTAGAGAGCCTGATGGTCTACAGCTGACCTTATGGAGAGAACATAGCAGCTGAGCCTGGACAGAGACAAGACTTATCCCAGCCTACTGCTGATATTGGAAGAAGCTGGGACTACGGAGCCTTAAGAGGAAGAGGAAGGCTGAATATCAGCAGCCATCTTCCTCCAACACGTGGCAACAAACTTTGGTGAGGGAAGTAACTTACACTTTATGGCCTGGTAACTATAAGCTTCTACCCCAAATAAATACCCTTTATAAAAACCAACAGATTTCAGGTATTTTGCATTGGCACCCCTTTGGCTGACTAATACACTATTTTTTTAGGGCAGAAAGAGATTAAAGCAAAAAATAGCAAAATGTTAGCATCTGTTGTCTCTGTACAATACTAGTCTACATGTTGCAATAGACTATAATTTAAAATTTTTTAAAATTTAAACATTCATCATAATGAACATTTCACATCTTCACTGTGATGAGGAATCCAAGGAAGGAAACATTGGACAGTGTGTCTCAGAAGAGTAGGGCCCATAAAGCGTACTGTTCAAGTTCTTTTCTTTAGAAAAATTCTCGTACATCTCATCAGACTTACCAGCTTATTGGCAACAGCTAGTGCTGCCCACATAAACAAAATGTAGAGTATCTCCTAGAAGTAGGTGTGGTGTTTCTGCTCTACAGGGTAGCATTAAATAAACAAAAAAACAAACTCATCTTGTTTATACCAAAGTAGTGAAGTTTCTGACTAATCAGCAAACACAAGGGAACCATCAGAGCTACTGCACCAAACAGCGTGTAGGTAAACAAGGGAATTTGTCTAGATATTTGTAAGCCATTAATGACCAACATAGTTAATGTAACCAGAGAAAACTGAAGTTCCGGAAGTCTCCCTGTCTGCCACTATGAGGGAGGGAAGAGTGGAGAAATTGAAGTTTTTAGGGAATTTGTAATTGTAGAAGTTGAAATAAGAATCACACCCATGAAAAACAGAAACTGGTTGGGATGGCTGTTTGGTGTGGGAAGGGAAAGCAACGCCTCTTAGCTAACTGGGTTAGTCTTCTTGAGTGTTTAGATTGCAACATGACATGTAGCCATTTCACATTAATATTGTTGTTTTTGTTAAGGCAGCTAAGAATGGAGCAACAGGTGTGGAGCTGGACCTTGAGTTTACTTCTGACGGGATTCCTATCTTAATGCATGATAACACAGTAGACAGGACGACTGATGGGACTGGTCAGTTGTGTGATTTGACATTTGAACAAATTAGGAAACTTAATCCTGCAGCTAATCACAGGTTGAGGTAAGTGATTTATTGTTCATTAAACATATCTTTCAGCTTTGGTTGGAGATTACAGATAAACACTGGCACCTTCTACTCCAGGAGAGATTCTTTTTGTTCAGTGTCTAACTGTACACAGGTGCTAGGAAAAAATGAGCAGGTGCCAGGAAAACCAGAAACATAGCATGTATGTTTTTTGGTCTTTTCCTACCGAGGCCAAATGTGGCCTCGGAATTATTCTCAACACAATACTCTGTCTAGTCACTAACATTACAGTTACTTTGTACTGTCGTATAAATTATAAAATCATGGAGACAGAAAGTAATTGCAAAGGCTTATTTACTTATTTATCAATCTTCTTGCCTTCTGGCACACTAAAAAACAAATTATGCATTCTTTAAAGTATTTAAGTAAAAATATCACCTTTTAACCTAGCCCTTTTAACTCTTCAGATCCTTGTAACAAACTTCTGGGGAATCATAGAATGCCAGGAGAAGGTGTCCTAGAAATCCTCTAAAGTAGCACTGTCTAATAGAACTTTCTGCAGTGACGGAAATGCTCTATATCCACGCTGTCCAATACATGGGCCCGTGGCTACCGAGCTCTTGAAATGTGGCTAGTGCAACTGAAAAACTGGGTTTTTATCTCATTTAAATGTAAATTTAAATTTAAATAGCCATATGTGGCTACCTCATTGGACAATGCAGATCTAGATCAATACTGCTTTTAGACATAATCTTAGAAAAAGTAATTGACCTACACAAGGGCACAGAGAAGTTCATAGAGAAGCCAGGACTAGAATCTTAATATCCCAAATCCTAGCCCAAAGAAACTTCCACCATACTATGCTGTTTCTGGTTGCCC
>JAQZBX010039310.1:0-23081 GCA_029593785.1 Cabassous unicinctus
GTAGGTTTGTCAAACACCTGTTGGCCATAGAGGTGAGAGTTTATTTCTGGACTCTCAATTCTATTCCACTGATCCATGTGTCTGCCTTATGTCAATACCATGCTGTTTTGACCACTGTAGTGTTGTAATATGTTTCTTTTTTTTTTTTTTAAGATTTATTTATTTACTTGATCCATTTTAAAAACCCCCTTCCCCATTTGCTGTTTTGTGTCCATTAGCTGGGCAATTCTCTGTGTCTGTTTCATCTCTTCTCATCCTCCTCCTCCAGTCTTCACCAAGATTCGATCCTGAAGACCTCTGATGTAGGAGAGAGGTGTTCTAGCCATCTGCGCCACCTAGGCTCCTGGTTTTTGGAGCTTTCAGAACATCTCGTCTTATCTCTCTCCTTTTACGTCATCATCTTGCTGCATGGCTCCCAGGGCCTGGCGGCTCACCGGCACACAGAGCCTGGCAGCCCATGCGCCTTCTATATATTTTTACCGGGAGGTCCGGGGGATCGAACCCAGGTCCCTCCATATGGCAGATGGACACCCAACCATTTGAGCCACATCCGCCCCTGTATATGTTTCAAGGTCAGGCGGTGAAAGTCCTCCCACATCGCTCTTCTTTTTTAGAATGCTTTTGGCCATTTGGGTGCACTTTCCCTTCCAAATAAATTTGGTAATTGCCTTTTCTATTTCTGTAGAATAGGCTTTTGGGATTTTGATTGGTATTGTATTGAATCTATAAATCAGTTTGGGAGGATTGACATCTTCACGATATTTAGTCTTCCAATCCATGAGCATGATATGTCTTTCCATTTGATTGTCTTTTTTTATTTCTTTTAGTATAGTTTTGTAGTTTTCTGCATATAGGTCCTGTACTTCATTTGTTAAATTGATTCCTAGGTATTTGAGTCTTTTTGTTGCTATTGTAAATGGAAGTTTTTTCCTGATTTCCACTTCAGAAAATGTTTAATACTAATGTACAGAGACATTACTGATTACTGTTTTTTGTGTGTTGATCTTATATCCTGCCACTTGGCTGAACTCATTTATTAGCTCAAGTAGCTTTGTTGTAGATATTTCAGAATTTTCTAAATATATGATCTTTTCATCCACAAATAGTGAGAATTTTATTTCCTCTTTTCCTATTTGGATGCCTTCAATTTTTTTTCTTATCTAATTGCTCTAGCTAGAACTTCTAGCACAATGTTGAAAAACAGTGTTTACAGTGGGCATCCTTGTCTTGTTGCTGATCTTAGAGGGAAAGCTTTCAACATTTCCCCATTGAGTATGATGCTGGCTGTGGGTTTTTCATATATGCTTTTAATCATATTGAGGATTTTTCCTTCTATGCCTATCTTTTGAAGTGTTTTTATCAAGAAAGGATGCTGGGTTTTGTCTAATGCCTTTTCTGTATCAATTGAGATGACCATGTGTTTTTTTTTCCTTCAATTTGTTAGTGTGGTGTATTATGTTAATTGATTTTCTTATGTTGAACCACCCTTGCATACCAGGAATAAGTCACACTTGATTGTGAGGTATAATTCTTTTGATACGCTCCTGGATTCTATTTGCAAGTGATTTTTTGTTGTTGTTGTTTTTTAGCAGAAATGGATTTATTACAGCAGTGTTTAAATTTTATTGACTGCAGAAATAATTATACTATGTGCACCCAGTACACACATACATACATATGTAATTCAAACAACTTTCAATTATTTACCATTCTGACATGTACTAACCTGCCTTTCTATTCATTTTTTAAAAAATGCTGATTATAGCCCACTGAGTTGATTTCACGATTCACTAACAGACTGTGACCCACAAATGGAACTTACTACATTGCAGGAAATTAAATGGCCTAGAGCATCCCCAGAAGGATAGAAGAAACAAATTCTATCCTGTTCTTCCAGGAACAGGGCAGCTAAGAGAGCTGCCAGCTCCAGAAGTACTCCATCTGTATGACCCACACCTACAAAACAAAAAACAAGTTACATCCAAAACCCTGGTGTCAAGGAGTCTGGGAAATACAGTGAAAAAAGCACACCAACATCTATTGAGCAATAGAAGTAAGTAAGATTATCCACAGAATCAGCCCCAAATCTGCAATGAAATGCTGCTTAAACATTTTTACTCAGACTATGTACTTGGGATGGAAAACTCAATGGCACAAGTATACATCATTAGAACTTATTTTATCTCTATTAAATTGCATATTTTTTTCTCTTTTGGATATAGCCTATTGTTGCTACCTCAGTCAGGGAAACTGATATAACCACAACTAGTACAATTTGCCTGGAATAAAATTCAGAGGAATAAACCAACTGGAAATTCCCAAGTTACATATCCTATCACAAACACAGCTCTGCCCAGTCAGCCCAGGGATTACCACACTAAAATTACAACAACAACAATTATAACATCTTAAGTATTCTCTTCTCACTCTCAAAGAATCTTAAGGTTTAAAAATTTTTGTTTTGACCAGTTAAGAGAAGGGAAGAACACAGAATAACTTTTTTTTTTTTTTAAGGCCAGTATAAAGAATTTATTGGGAAATGGGGGAAAAGAACAGAGCTTGCTGAGAAATGAGAGAGGACAGAAATACGCACTGAGATTTGGTGCGGGCTCCTCTAAGCAGAGAGAAGCTCTCTAGAATAACTTTAACCTCTCCTTTTTATTATCTTTTAGTTCAGTTTATGAAGTAATTTGTATCTGTGTAAGAATTCAAATTTATTGAATATAAGGCATTGTTTATGGTTTATAAAGGAAATAAAGCAAAATAAGTTGCTGAAGGGGTAGCATTTAGTGAATTAAATAACACAAATTTTCCTTTAGCTATACATTTATACATAAAATGAACTGAAAAAGAAACTGTTTGTATTAGGACACCACAAAGCAGATTTACATATAACAATAAGTAGACCCACCCCCACCACAATGCCAAGGTAGAAGCTGCAGATTCAAATGCCTCCTGCAACCAGGTCAAGCCCAAAAACCTAGTGAGACTCAGACAAGTGAGGACAATGGGGACAATTGCAGAGTGGGGATGCTAGAAAGCCCTCTCTGAATGCAGTCTGATTGTTGCCAAATTCTCAGATTTTTTTTCCCCAAAAGATGAGGGAAATTGAGACTTCTGTGTGAAATACCCCAGTTTTTAAATGTGGTAACTATTTTGTTTTAATGCAATGCACCACACCCACACCTTATGGGCCAAATAAAACACATTTGGGGGCCCAAAAAAAAAAACAATAAGTAGAAAAACACAAGAAAGTTTCTATGTGATCCCACCAGAGGTGCCCTTTCCTTGACCATAAGAAAACCAAATGTTTTTAGAAGTTAAAGTTTAATAGGTTTACAAATGCACAAACATCAAAACAATTTAGGTGAAAGCATTATTTTTAAGGAAAAGTTATATTTTCTATTCTTGGTATAAATTTTAATTCTTTCCAGTAGATCCAAACCTTCCTGAACCCCTTTCAGTGACATCTAAAACCTGAACTTCCTCTATTTCTGGATAAAAATCAGTTGTGCAATTCAAACTTTTTTTTCTCACTTCAAACTTTTCTTTGCCAAAATTAGATAGCACAACACAATTTCCTCTATAATCTTCATCTATGACATCTATGACACCAGCTCCTACATCTATGACATGTTTTGCAGCCAAGCGGGAACGTGGAGTTACTCTTCCATGACATCCAGAAGGAAGGGCTATCTGAATGTCTGTTTTTACAAGGGCTTTCTCCATGGGTGGTACTGTATAATCATAGGCACTGTACAGGTCATAGCCCACCGCCCGCGCGGACCCCTTGGCCATGGCGTGCTCCAAGAGCTGAGCAAAGCGGATACACACACTGCCCTCCTCCGCAGGCCGGGCCCGCTTGCTGGGGGAAATGGCGGGGGTCTCTTCAGAGCAGGGCATGGTGTTGCCAAGAGTGGGAACCAGAGCCGAAGACAGCTGCAAGTGTTTTGTTAAGAATTTTTACATTTATGTTCATTAGAGATATTGGTCTGTAATTTTCTTGTAGTATCTTTATCTGGCTTTGGTATTCAGGTGATGTTGTCTTCATAAAATGTGGTGGGTAATTTTCCTTCCTCTTCAATTTTCTGGAAGACTTTAAACAGGATTGGTGTTAATTCTTCTTGAAATGTTTGGTAGAATTCACCTGTGACGCCATCTGGTCCTGGACTTTTCTTTGTTGAGAGATTTTTGATGACTGATTCAATTTCTTTAAATGTGATTGGTTTGTTGAGTTCTTGTATTTCATGTAGAGTCAATGTAGGTTTTGCATTTCTAGGAATTTGTCCTTTTCATCTAGGTTGTCTAGTTTCTTGGCCTACAGTTTCTCATAATATCCTCTTATGACCCTATTTATTTCTGTGGGGTCAGTCATAACTCCCTCTCCCCTTTCATTTCTGATTTTATTTATTTGTATCTTCTCTCTTTTTTTCTTTGTTAGTCTAGCTAAGGTTTTGTCAATTTTATTGATCTTCTCAAAGAACCAACTTCTGATTTTGTTGATTTTCTTTTTTTTTCATTCTCAATTTCATTTATTTCTGCTCTAATCTTTATTTCTTTCCTTCTACTTGCTTTGGGATTGATTTGCTGTTCTTTTTCTAGTTTCTCCAGTTGTTCAGTTAGATCTTTGATTTTAGCTCTTTCTTCTTTTTTGATATAGGCGTATAGGGCTATAAATTTCCCTCTCAGTACTGCCTTCTCTGTATCCTGTAAGTTTTGATAAGTTGTATTCTTGTTTTCATGTGTCTCAATATATTTACTAAGGCTGGAGAATTCAAAATTGTCTTCTCTTTGGGTGAGGGAAGAGCTCCGGTGGCTGCAGTTGTAGCTTCTACTCATGTTCTTTCCATCGAGATTTTTTTTCCTGTACCCCTCTTTCTTCTGGGTGGTGTCCAGCCTTTCCCTGGTGTCCTAAACCCTAGAACATTTTTTCCAGGCTGTCTCTGCCTGTCTTCTATTTTTCTGGGAGAGAAGTGAGTCCTGTGTCTCTAATCTGCCATCTTCCTGGAAGTGAAAGCATAATTTCTTAATATAATAAAGACTCCCAAACTATTGGTCAATGGTGTAAAAGCAGTTCCATTAAAGGAATCAAGAGCACTAATATTGCTTGATATCAGTCTGGAAGGTACATCCTACCAAAAAAATCCAACATCCATTTTGTGATAAAAACACTCAGTAAACCAGGAATAGATGGGAACTTCCTCAACCTCATGAAGCACATCTACAAAAAACCCTGCAGTATGAATGAACCTTGAAAACATAAGTGAAAGAAGCCAGTCACAAAAGAGCACATACTGTATGAAACCATTTGAAACATCCAGAACGGGCAAATCCATAGGGACAGAAAGTAGATTAGTGGTTGCCAGAGGCTGGGGGTAGTGGTGAATGGGGAGTTACTGCTAATGGATCTGGCCACTCTTTTGGGGGTCATGAAAATGTGCAGGAATTAGTGGTGATATTTGTACAACCTAGCGAATCTACTAAAAAACACTGAATTATCTACTTTTAAAAGGTGAATTTTATGGTATGTGAGTTATAGCTCAGGAAAAAAAAGTTCAGGGGTCAGTGTTGTGAGAGGTATATATGGGTACTCTGGAAACCCAGAGACACTGGCTGTGCACCCAGGAAACCAGGGAGACTTCACAAAGAAGACGACATTTGAGCTGAGTTTTGATGGCTGAATGGGCTTAAATGAAGAAGAACGAAGAGATTCCACGTGAAGGGAAAACTCATGTTCTAAACCTCAGGGGTGGCAAAGAGCATTGTGGGTCAGCTCTGTGTAGAAGGCTGCTAAACAACAGGAGTCGTGCCTGGGGAGGAAGGAGGGGGAAAACTTGTAAACTTTATCAATAGGGTGATCAGGCACCTATGAAGGTTTGTAGGCCACCTGAAGAGAAAGTTTCAGAGTAATGCACTCTCTTCAACTCTCCACCATCTGTTTCTTCTTATTGTGGTAGTATCCTGATTTTCCTTTGGAAAGCTATAGCTCTGCACTGTTAGTCCCTGAGGTTTCCCTCCATCCCTGACTCCACCCCACCCCACAGCAGGGACCAGGTGACTAAGCCTTGTCATCCCCGCCAGCCACAGTGCTTGGTCCAGGGGATAGCACATGGCCCAGGCTGGGCCAGTCAGAGGCAATGAGCACAGGACTTTGTGGGAAATATCAAGAGGACTCCCTTTTGCTCCTGGATGAGCTAAGCTGGGAAGACATAACCTAAAGTTGCCAGCGCCACCTATTCAGCCACTCTGGGAAAGACTCCAAAAAATGAAACCCAAACAGGAAAGAAGGGTCCAGAGATACATTCTTGAGAACACTGGACCCAGCCATGCCTGAAGCTTTTTCACTTGCATGAGCCAATAAAATTTTTTTTTATTGTTTAAATCAGTTGAGTTGCAACTATCATTTGCAACTGAAGCAATCCTAATGAATGCAGGAGACTATGTTTAGAAAACAGAAGACTGTTTCAAGACTTAGAAATATCAAGACACATTAATTGTGGAAGAACAGCCTTATGTCTGCCATGATCGTTATGGTGAGTGAACTAGGAGTCTCCTTCCAAGACCAAAGTGCCCATGACAGCGAGCCTGGCTCCTGCCGGAACAGTCAGTGGAAGGAATGTTAGCAGAGCACAGCTTTTGGAACCGGGCACACCTGCGTGCAAATCCCAGATCTGCCACGAATTATCTGTGTGACCTGGGAGGGGGAGAGGGGAGAAGGAGTGGTGTTGGTTACCTTCTGTGACCCTCCATTTCTTTTCCATGAAATTGATATAATTGTGTTTCCCTGTTTGACAGAATTGAGGTAATTTATATGGAAATACCCAGCACCACATCTGGCTCATAGAAAGTGCTCAGTAAAAGAAAAGAGCATTGCCAGAGAGCTGATGTGGCTCAAGAGGTTGAGCACCTGCTTCCCACATGGGAGGTAAAAACATCGAAAAAACCAACTCAGGGAAGCCGATGTGGCTCATTCCCCGGCCCTGGTACCATAAAAAAAAAAAGAAAGAAACAAAGAAAAGAGAGTTGTCTTTCACTCATTTGTTCAACAAATGTGCATTCAGCCCCAACACTGCCCCCAGGAAGCAGGGAAGGCACATAGCAGGGGTAAGCAGGTGTGGTGGCTGCATTCACTAACTCAATCTTTACACGAGTGAGCCCTGCCAGCCAACTGGAGTGACCCTTGTAAAGGTTCTACCTGTGCTCATCAATAGCTTTTATTAAGCACCTGCTGCACACCTGGCTCTGGGCTGGTGTTTCAGACTCATGACTCCATTTAATCTTTCCCTAACCCTCAATGAGGCAAGATGACTCCATTTCCAGAAGAGAAGGCTGAGGCCCAGAGATAACATGGCTAGCCCATGGTTACAAGCTCTGGTCCTGAGGGAGGGAACTGGGATTGTCTGAGTCTAAATCATCTGCCCTACCCCACCCAGCATCTGTTGGAAGGGCTGTGCTCATCAGAATGGGCAGCTTCTCTTTAGTACAACTGCTTGTGGCCTGTCAAGGTGACTTAGGAGCCAGGGCACCTGCCCCTACAGAGCTGGCTGAGAGTTGATCTGCCCTCTTGTATTAGAGTTCTCTAGGGAAACAGAATCAACAGAAGATATCAGCAAATAGTATGAGATTTTATAAGAGTTTTTCATGTGACCGTGGGGATGCACAAGTCCAGGTTTCGCAGGCAGGCTGCAAACCAGGGGCTCTAATGAAAGTCCAATGAAGGTCCTTGATGAGTTTCCGGGAGATGTTGGCTGTCCAAAGACGAGCTGGGAAATTCTCCCTGAATGCTGAAATCATTTCCCTTTTTAAGGCATTCAACTGATTGCATAAAATGTCACTCATTGCTGATGGCAATCTCCCTGGTTGATCGTACATGTACTCAGCCATCTATGCAGTAAACTCACTGGTGACTAAGGTCCATAAATGTCCTTGTATTACAATTAGCCCAGTGCTTGCTGGACCAGACAACTGGGCACTATTACCTGGCCGAGTTGACACGTGAGCCTAACCATCAGAGTTCACCTCAGAAGCCACCTGTGGAAGGCACCGGCCCTGCTGGTGACAAGGCTGAAGAGCTTCAGCAACTGCAAGACCTGAAAAGATTAAGTTCCTCCCCTACTCTAGTGTGTGTGTTAGAATAAAATTTAGAATAAGTTTGTATTTTTTGGAATGTCTTGCATACCAAAATTAAATAGCTTCTTTCTAGGTTTTCAAGTTCTAGCTGAGATCATTGAAGGAGAACTTGGGCGGGGGCAGCCTTGTTTGGGACTTGGGTGTCCAACTATCCAGTTTTCCCAGGACTGAGGGTGTTACCAGGACCCAGACTTTCGTTGCTAAAACTGCGACAGTCCCAGGTAGGCAGGGCCGGCTTCGTGGGAGTGCAACCAGTGCGGCCACACAGGGTCTGTGTCCAGAAAGGCCCCACACTTGGAGTTTGATCTCACACTTTGAGATCGCTGTCTTGAAATTCTTCATAGTTTTCTCTTTGAATTTGTGTTTTCTAAGTGAAGTCCATTGGGACAATGAAACTATACACTGGGGCTTTGGGGTCTTAGCTCATGTGTGGTCCCACCTCCTACCACCAATGCCCCCACCCCCACACCTTTCTTAAGGCAGGGTTTCAGTGGCCCACTTCCCTGCCACTTGGCAGGGTCTAGGCCTGGGCTCAGGGATGTCCTGCAGCATCTCAGGGACATGGTAGTGGCTGTCTCTGACCTGGACTGGTGGCTCCACAGCATATCAGCCAGGTGAATCTGTGAGGGTGAGCCTCTCACACACCCTTGATCTAGATGCTGAGCATATCCCAGCATGTTGGTTTCAATCCTTTGCGGTTCACCTGTCCACTGTGAGTTGGGTTGCAGGCCCTTGAAAAGGCAGATTGGAAAGCAGATTGACTTCTGACCCCCAGTCAGGTCTGGTGCATTGGTCCGGGGGTTGGTGGGTGGGGAAACCCTGCAGCCAGTGGGCCGCGTGTGCATCCAGTCACTCCCACACCTAGGATGGTCTCCCAGGTGATTATCCCACTGCTGAGGAAGCATAATGCTAAATAGCAAATAAAAAAATGCCATGACAGGTCAAGAGAGGGACCACGGAAGAAAGGAAAGCATTTTATGTTTTAGTACCTATTAGCACTATTTTCCAGCTTTTTGAACAAGGAGCCCTGCCAATGATGTGGTGGGCCCTGCCAGGAAGAACTGGTCACCCTGCCTAAGTGCTCTGATGCACACACAGGCTTCATCTGTCACTAGCCCTGCTCCTGATGACCAGACCCCTTTCCTCACCAGAACATGTGCCAGATGTAGGCCTAGAGCAGAAGAGCAGAGGGCACCCACAGCTTCAACACCGACTCCCACAGTACAACCACCTGTGCTAACTGTCATCATTTGAACGCAAAGAAGTTTCAACAGGTGGTGGCCATGAGTAGCCTGGGTTCAAATTCCAGCTCAGCCATTTGCTTGATCATCTTGGGCAAAATAAACAAATACCTACTATGTCCTGACTACACCATACTGGGCTAAGCCATTTTGCATTAATTACTTCCACCCCTTGCAGCCACCCTGGGAGGTGGGTTTTATTATTATTCCCATTTTACTGGTTGTCATATGCTCGTAGGAGACCTGACCCTAAGGGGCATGGTAGCTGGGCACTGTCCATGACTTGTGGTTGCTTTAATTCTGTCTACTCTTAGTAAACGATGCTTTTATTAAACTCTCCTCAATTTACCCAGTTGAGTGTGTCCTTTTTCTTTCCTGGACTGTGGCTGATCCAAGGGATTATCTGGAGCGTAACCTCTAGATAACAACAGATTTTCATTATTATGGGGAGAATCATTTGACCAGTCTTCCCTAGCTATATGAATGTAAAATCAATACGTTGCTCTGGATAAAGAGTATAACAAGATCTCTAATTAGCAAATTAGAGTGTGTCTCTCTCCCTGGGGGTGCAGGATGGACCAATTTGCCCAGAAACCTAGAGAATGAAGTCAGGGACCACTATCAGGGTAGCTGGGGTGGCCCTGAAGCAGGCTCGTGGCAGGAAAGAACCCTAAGGGGTCTCCCCTGGAGGAGAAGGGAGGGGAGCCTGGTGACTGACCCAAGTTCAGGATTTAAAGATTCATAGGGGATAGGTTCTCATTGCATGGGGCTGAGTTAAGTCCCAAGGGTCTTAGGAACCCTAGCATATGTCCTGCTGTGAGGAATTGTGACTGGACAATGGTTGTCCAGAAAGGAGTAACTTTCGGGCACCAGAGTCAGGTGTCACCTTGGCTGGGCCTTGGGACCCTTACAACAGCGACACCTTGTGGCCACCACAGTCAATTAGTGCATGCATCTAATCTTCCAGTCTCTCGGCCTGGCTTTTGAAAGAAGGCTGGCCCCTGGAATTAATTCCCCCCAGGGAAACAAGACTCCCTGCTAGCTAATGGAGGTGAAGGCTTAAATAATCATCTAGAAAAGCAAAAGTGAAAGAATGTGTCCTGAGTTGGTGACACCGGTCAGATCAGTAACTTCTGGAGTCCCAGACCACTCTTTGTGTCTCCAGCTTTCTGTGGAACCAGAAAGGGCAGGATGACTTAGTCCCTGAGTGACTGCTTATAGCCCTCACCCATGTAGTAATAAGCACAGGGAAAACAAGCTACCTATTTTTTTTTTTTTTTAAAGATTTATTTATTTCTTTCTCCCCACCCCCTCATTGTTTGCACTTGCTGTGTCTGTTCATCTTCCTTGTTTCTTTAGGAGGCACCAGGAACCAAACCTGGGACTCCAATGTGAGAGGAGGTGCCTAATCGCTTGTGCCATCTCCGTTCCCTGCTTTGTTGTGGTTCTCATTATGATTTTCTTCTTGTGTCTCTTGTTGTGTCAGCTTGCCATGCCTGCCTGCTGTATCAGTTCACTGTCTTCTTTAGGAGGTACCAGGAGCCAAACCAGGGACCTCCCATGTGGTAGACGGAAGCCCAATCACTTGAGCCACATCCACTTCCCAACAAGCTACCTTTATTTCTCAAGCTTATCAAGAGCGGCTCAGCAAACCCAGTGCCATTTTCAAGCCCACAGGATGATCTGCCTTTAGCTCTGCCCATGGTAATTTCACGTCAGAGAGCTCCAGATCAAGGGCACGCCAGATTATTCCCCTTTTTAGACACACACACACATTCTTACAGAGATCTGTCTAAACTTAATCACCCCTGGACACAACACCTGAGTATTTATCCCCCTCCCCACAGTCCCCTTCTTGGGGCAGGAATCATATCCCAGGCCTGGGGTGTTTTGTTCAGCTGCCCTTCTCTCTCCAGGCCATTCTAAGGCAGAGCCATCTGTCCTGAAACCATCCACTTCATCTCTCATTTCTTCCTCAGTTTCAATTCCTATTTTTCTAATTATTCCCAATATTCTAAATGCTGAAATAAAAACAATACCTGTAAAGACTGCGTTCCCTTTGGTTTCATTTTAGCAGCTTTCCCCAGATTCTCCACAGAGCCCAGGCCAGCAATGCCAGCTGGCAGAAGTTTCTACCCCACTGCATAACAATAGAGCTTATCAACCACAAGCAGGAGGACCTTTGAATGCTTGCATGATTTGTAGCTATGGATGGCTGCCCTCCCTCCCCTGGTTCCCTCAGGGTTTGGGGCTTCTTCCCGCTGGGAAACTCAGCTATGTTGTGCATAGGAAAGATCTGGAAGGGTTGCACCACCCTGTTAACGGTGTTTAACCGGGGAATGGGCTTGAGGGGGGAGAATAAATCCACTTGTGGATTATTTGACTTTCTTTCAACAAAGCACATACACATCTTGTAATCAGAGGTCTGGAGCTGTTACTCACACACCTCTTCCTTAGAAGTGTCACCCAATTAAGAAGCAAACACAGGTGCCACTGGAAACTAAAATGCTGTATCTGCTTTATTGCTGGACCTGAGAAAATGACTTGAATACACAGCCAAAAGGGGCTTCCTACTACCCCTACCTCCATCCACCCACACAGCACACCCCCAGCCTGGCCCTTACAGCCTGCACCTAGGAAATACTGGGTCTGCAGTTAAACACCCAGTACATCTTAGCCTGACTCGCACCCCACAAATGCAGAAGAGCAGGAATCAAAGGCAGGAGAGTGGTGGTGGGCTTTAGACATGCCCGGGCTTGGCAGGGGGCGTTGGGAGAGAACCAGAGCCAAAGTGAGGGGTGAGGTAGGAGGGGCACAACTTGCCTTCCCAAACCTGCCCAAGAAGGTTAACCAGTTGGCAGCATTACTCATATTTCCCTTTCTAGTCCTTAGACAACTCTCTTCATCCCCATAGCCACACCACCAAACCCTGACAATTGTTACTGCCTACACATTTATTGAATGCTCTTCTATCTCCACTGCCAACAATTTGGGTCAAAAAAGCATCATTCCTTGATGCCTGGACATGAGCAACAGCCTGTCTGGCCTCCACATCCACCTGCCGCCAACCCATCCATTCTTCACCCTGCAGCCAGAGTTAGTTTCTCAAAATGCAATCCCTGTCATGCAACATTCTCCTCCCTTCACCTTACCTAAAACCCTCAATCATTCTTAGAATAAAGACAGCAAGGATCAGTGAGGTCTGGCCCCTGCCCCTCTCCAGCTACGCTTGACTTTCAGTCCTTCTTGTGTCCCATGTTCCTTCCTGTCATGGAGCTTTCCACAGGCTGCTCCCTCTGCCTGGCATACTCTTCCATCTCCCTTTGCTTAGTTAACTCTTCTTCATGCATCACTCTTCAGGGACGCCTCCTTGCTGAGGAACACAAATCCCCTCCTCTCACAGAACTTCACACAGTTGCAATTTTATATTGGGGGCAGGAGTCTTTAAATGTCTGTCTCCCCCACTTTTCTCTTTGGTTTCATCAGGTAGGGTTTTGTATCCACAGCACTGGTGCCTAGCTCACAGTGGGTATGTAATAAACATTTGTGGAATAAATGACCTGCTGAATAATTTCTCAAATTGAACCAAAGAATCTGGGAATAAACCAACTCTCATTGTATATAGATATGAAGCCTTCTTTGCAATCACTTTGCTGCCCTTTAGATTTGGTTAGAATTGTGTGTGTGTGTGTGGTACCAGGGCTGGGAATTGAACCCAGGACCTCGCATGTGAGAAGATGGCAGTCAACCACTGAGCTACACCGGCTCCCCGAGTTGGCTTTTTTGTTTTTAAGAGGTACTGGGATTCAAACCCGGGACCTCGTACGTGGAAAGCAGGTACACAACTATTTGAGCTACAATTTGCTCCCTGGTTTGGTTAGAGATTTTAAACAGATTGGCCTCAAGCCACAAATGTTCCTTTGCTAGCTCAAATGCCATTTCCTTATTCAGGATCCTATCCAAGCCTCTACACATTCACAGGCTGTTTGTCAATATTACCCCATGTCTCCTGGCTTCTGGCAACTCACCCCCCAGACACACACACACACACCCTACCTAAAAAACAGGATCCAGGGTCCTTCTGCCTTCTGAGTCTCCTGTTCTAGCACATTAGGGAGGAAGGCAAGGATGAGTGAGGGCTTGTTTCACTCCCCAACCAATGCCCAAAGAGATGAGCAATGTTCCCTTCAGCTCCAGGATCGCAGGGACAGGTTTCTGGGGGCCCCTTAAACTTCAATCAGATCTCTTCTAATGACTCTCTTACCTGTGTCTCTACCTTGTACAGACCCAGGAGTCATTTGCTCTCCCTACAAGCCTTGCATGTCTCATGTCTCTGCTCCAATGTATGATGTTTGGCTGGAACTTATATGCAATACCGTTAGGCAGCCCTATTTCTCTACTTACAAGTTCTAGAGGTCAGATCATTGCTGTCATCCTGTATGACCTTCAGCAGGAAGTATTATTCCATTTTCTGATGAAGAAACTGAGGCTCAGAGAGGGTAATTAACTTGGCCAAGGCCATGGAGAGGAATCAAACCAAGTGTGTCTGACCTCTACTCTCCAAATCCCATGCCTTTCACACCTGCCCACCATGACTGTTGGAGTTAGGACCTGAGTCTGAAGGACCCCATGGGGCCCAGACCATGGTTTCCAGAGCTGTGTTCAGAAGACATGCTCCTGTGCTGAAGCAATGACTGCCCAGAAAACACCAGGGAGGGCAGTGCTATGTCACACAAGGAACATCAGTCTCACAGTCTATGTGATAGGTGCCCCCTGGAGTAGTACAAGGCAGTGTGTGTGTGTGGGGGGGGAATCTAATACAAGACTACATAGGGATGGTCCTGAAGTGGTCTTGAGGGAGCCTTTGTTTGCCCACCCTTACCCAGGTACACTCTCTTCACCATCTCCTGCCCACAGAACCCACATTCCTGCCTCTGCATTTTTGCCACTATGTTATTTCTCACTGGCAAAGACCTCTTTCTTCCCTATCACATGAAATCATACTTGACCTAGATTGCCGTGGGCCCACTTCCTCTGGACAGCCTTCCATGACTACTCCAGACTTGACTGACCTCTCTTCTGTAAATCCTCTGGGGTCTGAATTATAAGGTGATTAAGGCGGATCTTAATAGGAGATGGGGCACTTCTTCCCCTATAGCAAAGAGGAGGGCAGAGAGCATGAGGACTGATGCAGGTGGGCTTGTAGATTTGGTGGTGGGTAGTCAAGCTAATGTCTTCTTCCTTTTCCTCAGTAAGAATTAAAGTGAAGTTGTAAGCCAAGAGCAATGAAGGGAAAGGGGAAAGGAGGTTTTAGAGAAGCTGTGAGTAAAATATTCCTTTTGGAGTGGGAAAACAAATATATTAGGTAGTATATTGAGATTGTAGGGCAGGATTGTGTGCTCATTTGAAATTTGAGTCCAATCGGCTCTGTTGTTTTACTTAAGCTACGTCAGTCACGGTTGCAGGCATCACGTAGGTGGATAGGTGGGCTCACCCAGAGTTGGGGCTTTGGTAGGGGAAAAGGAAGTCATTAAAAAAGAATTATTACAGTGAAGGATCATGGAACCCACAGTGGGCATGAAGGGAAATGAGGACATGAAAGGGAAAAAGTAGCACAATCAATGGATTCATGCCTTATTATGGTAACATACACTGGGTTTTTATGAATACTTTTTAATTTCTCAATTTAACTTTTAATATGGTAAATAGCAATATTTATAATCCATATAAATGATTTTGGAGTCAATGATTTTTAAATGTGTAAAGATGTTGAGACCAAAATGAAAATATGTAGCCTATGTCTCAAAATTCAGAGGTCCACTACGTGTTGTGCTTCCTTCCTAAATGCTAGATAATGCAAGCCCCTAAATTTTCATGGGATTATGTCCAACCATCTGACTCACAGGTGACAGGAGGCAAGTCCAGCACAACTGCCCAGTTGAGCCCAGCAAATCCACAGACTATAAATGATTCAAGTTTTAAGTTTTGGGGTGGTTTAACCCAGCAATACATAACTAAGAATCTTTTATACTTCTCTTCTACCCTCTACTTCCAATCTGTAGCCTTTTATTTTAGATGAGCCCCTTTGAACATAGCACATAGTTTTTTCTTTTAACCAATGTGACAATCTTTTGAGCATTCAGTCCACTTAAAATATTTAGGTTCTGACATCCCATCTTGCTATTTTTAATCCATTTTCTTATCAGCTTGGAAGTTTAACTTTACTGTTCTTTTAGTGGTTAACATAGATTCCACTACATGCTTTTTTAAATCAACTCCTGAATTGGCTCCCTCATGTTTGCTCATTTGTTTTTGCTCATTGTTTGTTCAATGTCTGCTCAGAATTAAGAGAAACTTCAGAATGTTCATATTTGCATGCATTTTTGGCTGAAGTTTCAAAGATTCTACATATAACAAAACCGCAACTTTGAGTTAAAATGAATATTAAAAACATGTAAGACTTGTGACAAACTTACTCTACAGAAGCAAGGAAAACAGAGTGAATAGTAACAGCAGTGTATTTCTAGTACAGAAAGCAATCACTTATTTATGAACTTTATTATAAAACAAGTCAATGAGTCAACATTTTAATAACACTGACCAAGTTATTTTCTATTCAAGAATTTGATTTTCAAGTTGTCTTTAAAATGTATCCATTCATATATTTGAATTAAACTCATACATAAATCAAAAACATGCTCAGAATTCTAATCTATATATAATCTAATCTATAAACCATAACTTATCAAATCATAGTCCAAATACTATACAATAATGCTACCATTTAGATTTATATGCTTCATCTGAAAGACTTATCTTACAGTTTTGCCCTGTTTCTCCAGAATAAATGTCCCTGTGTCTAAAACTTTAAATGATAATCAAAAAAGACAGATTCAAACAATTCATTCTATGCATTTTCCTTCATCAGGCTTTGATAAACTCTTCTCCAAATCTCACCCTTGTTTTTTCCATTCAGACTGTAGCATCTCCTTTAATATCACTTGCAAAGCTGGTCTTTTGGTAACATATTCTATCAGTTTTTGGCTTTGAACTCACCCTTATTTTTGAAGGACAGCTTTGCCAGATACAGAATTCTTGGCTGGCAGTTTTCCTCTTTCAGTACCTTAAATATATCATACCACTTTATTTTATCCTCCACGGTTTCTCATGAGGCCAGCACTTAATCTTATCGAGTTTCCCTTGTACGTGATGCTTTGCTTTTCTCTTGCTTTCAGAATCCTCTCTATCTCTGATATTTGTCATTCTGAACTGTCTAGGGGCAGGTCTATTCAGATTTATTCTGTTTGGGGTGTGTTGTCCTTCTTGGATATTGATATTTATGTCCTTCCTAAGGGTTGGGAAGTTCTTAGTGATTATTTCCTCAAATATTCTTTCTACTCCTTTTCCATTCTCTTCTCCTTCTGGGACACCAATGCGAACGTTTGTGCATTTTGCATTGTCATTCAATTCCCTGAGACTCCGTTCCATCTTTTCCACTCTTTTCTGTTCTAGTCTTTCCCAGTCCAGATGTTGTCCTCAAAATCACTGATTTTGTCTTCAAGCAATTCAAATTTGCTCTTATGTACCTCTAACATATTTTTAATCTCATCCACTGTCTTTCATTCCCATGTCTGTTACTTTTCTTTGCAAGCTTTCAAAGTGTTCTTTATGCTCTCCCAGTGTTGTCTTAATATCCTGTTTGTTGTATTTTCTTTAAATTCTTTAAGTGATTTAGAGCTGTGTAACTATCACTGATTAATTGTATTAAATCCTGTATCTCTTTAGGTTATTTTTCTGTCTGGGCCATCTGTTTCCTAGTATGGCTTGTAATTTTTTGCTGATTTCTAGGCATCTGAATATGTTGATGCATTTATTCTGATGACTAATTTCTCTTGTTTTGCCCCCCACAGCTCTTTGATATTTGGCTCAACTTATTGTCTTTAAAATTGCCCAGCTTAAGTTTTCAAAATTGGCCAGGGACTCCCTGGGGGGGCACAGATTTTCTCCCAGGGATTGGATATATAGAGCACAAGCAGGTTTTGTCCATGAAGTTTCCAGCTGGCCAGCAGATGGCGCTAGCCAATGCACCTTTCCATGGAGGCAGTTTCAGTCTGGGCTTTCCCGTGTTCCTGTGGTGGATATCCAGATCGAGATTCAAAGCATCCTCTGCTGGCCAAATTCACTGAATAAAAGCACCCTGATCTCCCCTCCCTTTTCCCTTCAAAAAGCTGACAGGGAAGATCTCTGTTCCCCTCTCAGTGGGCTACAATGAGACAGGGGTTTTACCCCAGGCTCAAGATCTTGGGGGTGGGGGAGGGGAGGAGAGCCCTTCCTGGCTGCCATGGGAGCTTGATAACTCATGTTTCTCTTTGGCTCCTTCATCTCTGCCCCTTGCCCTCCAGGCAGATGGTCCACGTCTGCTAACCCCCAAAGCAGGTGCCCCGGACAGCTTTTGGTTCTTTCTCCGTTTTTTTGTGAGAGCATTCAGTTCTGTCAGTCCGCTATCTTCCCACAATCCTCTCTACATGTTTTCTTGACTACTAACTTCTTCGTGAACAACGAACTTGTCATCATGTAGTTTTCTATTTTAAACTCAACAAGACATTATAGTTTTACAGTCAATATTTAAATACATCCACATATTTACCATTTTCACTAAACTTCACTTTTTCACACATCTCTGACCTTCCATCTGGGTAATTTCACTTCTGCCTAAAGAATACCCTTTGTGTGTGTATCTCCCAGTTTGGATCCAATTTTCTAACACATTTTTTCTTCAGTTTTGTCTGGAAGTGTCTATTTCTTGGACTTTTACTGGGTTTAGAATGCTATGTTGCAGTTGATGTTTTTTAAAACCAATTTTATTGATATGTATTAATAAAGCATACAATTTATTCAAAGTGTACAATCAATGGTATTTGGTATAATCGCAGTTGTGCATTCATTACCTCAATTATTAAAGTATCTTCATTATTTCAATAATAAACAAGGAAATTGCTCACCTCTTAATCTGTTTCCCCTGCTGTACATAGCTGCTATTTCTGGCTATTCTTGCACAATTATTCATTTATTGAGCAGTTTTAATGAGATATATTCATATACCATATGATCTATTCAAAGTGTATAATCAATGGCTTTATTTTTTAGCTGTTAAAAGTCCTTTATTGTGAAATTGTAAAATAAATAATAGGTTGAAAGAAATTACAGATTTTAAAAGAATGCAAGGCCAGGTTAGATTTAATATAATGAATTGTAAAAAATAGCATAGCAACAAACATTTATAAATATAAATAACTCAACTGTAATAGAAATTAATTATAACATAATTCTAATTTTTATATTACAGCTCTTAACTCTTGGACATAATATCTCTAAGAGTGAAATTAATTATTGGCTTATTTAATTTCAATTCAGGCCATAATTCTAGATAATCAAATTCCTATTGGGAATTCTCCACATCTTATTGGAATGAATTACAGCAAGTAACATTTGCCAACTAATAATACGAGGCAGGAAAACTCAAAATCTTATTCAATAGTGGTCATGCTAAATAATTATTGATCCAGATAGGTTATTTTAAAGAGTATGAATAAGAAAGGGTTAAAGAAAAATGAAGTATCCAAAAATATATTTCTTCTCCAGTCCTCCTCAACTAAAAGCAAGTTTATTTTGTATAAAGAAAATTACTGAATACTGACCACAGGAACAATCTGCCAGTTGCACTGAGTGATTATTGTCCACATATTATGTTATTTTACATTTATCTGGTCTACTCCAGCTCTTTTTTGGTTACTATTTACATGGAATACCTTTTTCCAACCTTTCACTTTTAACCTCGTTTTATCCTTACATCTGAGATGGGTCTCTTGTAGACATATAGACAGCTTTTTTATCCATTCTATCAGTCTCTGTCTCGATTAGGGAGTTCAATCCATTAACATTCAGTGTTATTACTGTAAAGGCCATTACTTACTTTCATCCATTTTGTCCTTCGGTTCTGTTGCCATACTGTTCTATTGTCTATCTTCTTGTCCTTTAGCTTACCCTTCCTAATAATTTTCATTTCTAAACTCTTCTCCAAATCTCTCAGCCTTGGTTTTTCCGTTCAGGCTGTAGCACCCCTTTTAGTATCTCTTGTAAATCTGGTCTTTTGGTAACATATTCTATCAGTTTTTGTCTGTGAAGACTCTGAACTGACTCTCATTTTTGAAGGACAGCTTTGCTGGATATAGAATTCTTGGCTGGCAGGTTTTCAGTATCTTAAATAATACATCATATCACTTTCTTCTCTCCTCCTTGGCTTCTGATGGGAGGTCAGCACTTAATCTTATCAAGTTTCCTATGTGATGTTTTGCTTTTCTCTTGCTGCTTTCAGAATCTTCTCTATCTCTGATATTTGCCATTCTGAATAGTTGTTGTCTTGGGATAGGTCTGTTCAGATTTACTCTGCAGTGTGTTGTCCTTCTTGGATATTGATGTTTATGTCCTTCATAAGTCTTGGGAAGTTTTGAGTCATTATTTCCTCAAATATTCTTTCTGCCCCTTTTCCATTCTCTTCTTCTAGGACACCAATAAAGCAAATGTTTGTGCATTTTGCATTTTCATTCCATTCCCAGAGACTCTGTTCCATCTTTTCCATTCTCTTCTGTTTTCCTGTCTTTCCCAGTTCAGACATTGTCTTCAAAGTGACTAATTCTGTCTTCAACAATTCAAATCTGCTCTTATGAAGTGCCTCTAATGTATTTTTAATCTCATCATGTCTTTCATTCCCATAAGGTCTGTTACTTTTCTTTGCAGGCTTTTGAATTGTTCTTTATGCTCTCCCAGTGTCTTAATATCTTTTATTTCTTAAGCCATATTTTCTATGAATTCTCTGAACTGATTTAGAAGAGTTGTGTGACTATCACTGATTATCTTAAAACCTGTGTATCTCTTTAGGATATTTGTTTTTTTCTTTTGGCTGGGCCATTTCTGTTTCCTAGTATGGCCTGTAATTTTTTGCTGATGTCTAGACATCTGAATATATTGGTGAATTTACTCTCTTCCTTTTTTTCTTTCACAGCTCTTGATAGTTTTGAAACTTCTTTCAAGTTTTCAAAATTGGGCCAGGGACTCACACTAGTGGGGTGCAGATTTTCTCCCAAGGGTTGGATACAGAGAGCGTGAAGTTTTTTTCCATGCAATTTCAAGACCAGCCAACAGATGGCACTAGCCACCGCACCGTTCCACATAGGTGTTACAGTCTGGGCTTTCCTATGCTCAATCTCCAGATCAGAGATCCAATCAAAGCAGGCTCTGCTGGCCAAATTCACTGAAGAAAAGCAAAGCACCCCAACCTCCCCTCCCTTCTCCCTTTAAACAGCTTAAAGGGAGTGAGCCAGGTGTTTTACCCCAGCTTATTATCTTGTGGGTGGGGGAGGGGAGCCCTTCTCAGCCACCCCTGGGGCTTGGAACTCCCATCTGTTGTTTCAGCTTCTTTTTCTCCATCCCTCATCCTCCTGGGATTTGTGCAGAACTGACCTGGTCTGCTGACCCCCAAAGCAGGTCCCTCCGACAGATTCTGGCTCTTTCTCCATTGTTTTTGAGAATTGCCATCTTCCCACATTCCTCTCGCAGTTTATTTTCTTTCAGCATTTTTAACACATCCTATTGTTCCTGGCTTCCATTACTTGTATTTAGAGGTCAACGGTCTTTTTTTTTAAAATCAGGATGCTTTAAAAATGTCATTTTTAGTTTCCAGTAATATACCTAGAAGTGACTTTCATCATGCTTGAGAGATCCACACAGCTTCTTCAATCTTCAGACTTTTCTTTCATTAGTTCTGCAAAGTTGTCACCTCAAGTTATTGCTTCTGTCCGTTCTCTCTTGCTTTCTTTCTGTAGTATGATTTAGACATTATTTTAAGAGACATTATCAATCACTTACTATTGCATTTTCTGTTCCTTATCCTTTTATTTTCCATCTTTGGTCTCACTGTACCTCAATATACTTATTTCCTCCTAACCTGTAACTTCTAATTTATTTCTCTATTTAACTGGGTCTAATATATTAAGCCTATTCATTGAATTCCTATGTTTAGCTCTTATTTTTTTTTTGGTTCTAAAACTCTCATTTGGCTCTTCCAATTCTCTAAACTCTTTATCTCCCTGAATCATACTTAAAACTCCAGCATCTGAATGACTTTCCTTAAATAATGACTTAAAATGTTTACAACTTGTTGAAGTAGATAATCAGGCTACATTCTGAGTCTTATGCTTTTTTTTCCTTTCTTCATGTAGTTCTATTGTCTCACATGCTTAAGCCTAATTGTTATTTGCTGGATATTTGCTAAATTATGTGAAGAAATATTTTGAGGCTTAGAGTCAAGCTATCATCCCAAGGATTTATGATTACTTCTACTAAGCATGTATGGTCACTAGCAATCTGGAATACCTTTAATTCAATTTCAGGGACTGAGATGACTGAAAGCTGAGTGCAGACCCTGCAAGGACTGTCTGTTATCTAGTTCACTCTCAATTTCTTGACAGGCCCCATATTCCAATTCATGACCTTTTTCCCAAATAGCTAGTAAAAGCACTATTTGGTTTATAGGGCACCCTTCTGACACTGGCAAACACACACAGCACTAAACATGGGCTTACATCCCTGAGACTCTGTCCTCCCCACATCCTGGCTCATTTAGTATTTACCATCTTAGCTCTCCCATGCCTTCAAACAGATGTTTTATATTTCTGCCAATTTTTTCAGTCTTCACTGAAAGGTTGGTCTGAATTACCAAATCAGCCATTACTTTATACTGGTCTTTGCTGGATTATCTTGTTCCTTCTTGTTTTTAATTCTATTTCTTTTTAAATATTTTAAAACATTTTATAAGGAGTATCCCTATGCCATCTAGATTTAGGGCAGTCATAACTTTGGGGGTTTCCAGATATTTAGTCCTTTACTTCATTTTGCACCCGCCTATGCATTTGTTATATTTTAAATATATCTTGCATTTCTAGGTATTCTGTAGTTTGAACAGTTTGTTCACTACCCTGCCCCAAAACAAGCCCCAGACCTTTAAACATATATACACAAACCCTTAGAAAATAAGGTACTTTTCATATAATGTAGCATTATTTGCCAATTTGCTTTTATCATTCAACAGCATGTGAAAGTAAGTTCAAAGGCAAAACAAAACTGAAACATAACATGGTGAGGTGAAGACAGACGCAGTGTTAGAGGCTGGACCTTAATCTAAGACCAGTGTTAACTCCTGTAACACTATCTAATAGGAAGCCATTCATTTTAAGGAGGGAAGTAGTATGATTGCTGAACGCAGTACAGAGAACAAACGAATGGGTGGGGGGGTATCAGGTGTTTTAAGACTGGGGAAAACCAATAAAATATATAATCTATCATGACATCAAAGAGGCTGTTGGAAAACAGAATAGAAAGTATTTGGTAAGACAGTGATTGAATGGATGTAGTATGTGGCTGAAGAACAAAGTGTTGACGTTTAACATGGCTCTGACACTTCTTAGCCAACAACCACAGGCAAGGGTTAACACTTCTGTAACCTGTTCAGATTTTGTAAAAATTTTTTATAAGGTTGCTGTAAGGAAGGATTGAGATGATAAAGAACTTGGCAAGTGCTGGTCACTTGATATACACATTCCAAAAATGGTAGCAGCAATTACTAACAAATACCCAGAAAACAAACCAAAAAAA
>JAQZBX010039311.1:0-23079 GCA_029593785.1 Cabassous unicinctus
CGATGGAATATTATGCAGCTGTAAGAAGAAATGAAGTCATAAAGCATATGACAACATGGATGAACCCGGAGGACATTATGTTGAACGAAGCAAGCCAGACACAAAAGGACAAATACTATATGAATGCGTTACTATGAACCAAATATATTGTGTAACATATTGTTTGATTCAAAAAATATTTTATATGTATCCAGTTCATTTAATTGAGAAATGTATATATTTATTCATGTTTACTTTTTAGTTTTTAATTGTTTATATTTTCAATTATTAAATGTACAAAATAAAGTAAAAAAAAGTATGTTTTATTGGCTTTCTGCTCCTCCCCATTTGACAGATAGCTGCATCTTCTTGTGCAGTGCCAGCTGTATCCCTGAGACACGATGGTGAAGGTCAGACCAAACAGCTTTGGCCATACTGGGCACCTGATCACCAGAGCTGCGTTTAACTCTGGCAAAGTAGAGGTGGTCACCATCAATGACCCCCTCATCGACTTCAACTACATGGTCTACATGTTCCGGTATGATTCTTCCCATGGTAAGTTCAAAAACACTGTCAAGGCTGAAAACGGAAAGCTTGTCATAAACTGGAAGCCCACGTCAAATGGGGTGATGCTGGTAATGAATATGTTCTGGAGTTCACTGGTGTCTTCACTACCTTGGAGAAGGCTGGGACTCACATAAACGGTGGTGCCTTAAGAGTCACCATCTCTGTCTCTTCTGCCAATGCCCCCATGTTTGTGATGAGTGTAAACCATGAGAAGTATGACAACTTCCTCAAGATTACTGGCAACGCTTCCTGAACCACCAACTGCCTGGACCACTCTGGCATCATGCAGGGACTCAAGACCACTGTCCACACCAAATATGCCACCCAGAAGACTGGATAGCCCTTGAGGAAATGTGGCATGACAACTGTGGGGCTGCCCAGAACATCATGCCTGCATCACTGGCACTGCCAATGGGGTAAGCAAGGTTATCTCAGAGCTGAATGGAAAGCTAATGGCATGGCCTTCTGTGTCCCCACCCCCAATGTGTCCAACAAATGAATGGACAAACAAAATGTTGTATATCCATACAATGGAATATAATTCAGCCATAAAAAGGAATGAAGTTCTGATACATGCAACTACATGGATGAACCTTGAAATCATTATGCTAAGTGAAATAAGCCAGGCACAGAAGGACAAATATTGTATGATTCCACTTATGTGATATATCTAGAACAAGCAAATTCACTGAGACAGAAAGATGATCAGGGGCTACTAGAAAAAGAGAGGTATGGGGAGTTACTGCTTAATGGGGACAGAGTTTCTGTTTGGATTGATGAACACATTTTGGTAATGGAAGGTGGTCATGGTAGCATAACATTGTAAATGTAATTAATGTCACTGAAATATACATTTAAAAAAGATAAAATGACAAATCTTATGTTATATATATGTTACCACAATAAAAGTTTTTTAAAAAGTACGCTGAAAAAAAAGTAAAATAAAATTTAAAAAAAATAAAAAAGTACGCTGTAGGGAAGCGGATGTGGCTTAACCAGTTGCATGCCCGCCTACCACACGGGAGGACCCAGGTTCAGGTCCCAGTGCCTCCTAAAGAAGACGAGCACCTGCCGCAAGGAATTAGACACTGCACCCCACTGCAACAAGCTAGACGCCTAAACAAGCAGATGCCACAAGCCAGCAGATGCTGCAGCCCATGGGAAGCAGATGTGGCTCAGGCCACTGGGCACTTGCCTCCCATGTGGGAGGTCCCGGGTTCGGTTACCGCTGCCTCCTGGAGAAGGCGAGCAAACAATGAGCAGACAGACAAGAGAACCATCTGAGGAAGGGAGGGTGGTAAATAAAAAATAAAGTAAGTAAATAAATCTTAAAAAAAAAAAAATTGATGAGTGACCGGTTTAGGTCGCTCTATAAAATAAAATAAAAAAAAGTATGCTGTAGGGAGCAGATGTGGCTCAAGCAGTCGAGCACCCGCCTCCCACATGAGAGGTTCTGGGTTCAGTTCCCAGTGCCTCCTGAAAAAGCAAAAACAAACAATAAGCAAAAAAAACAAAAAAACCAACTCAGGAGTCTGATGTGGCTCAGTGGTTGAGCACTGGCTTCCACATACGAGGACCCAGGTTCAACACCCAGCCCCTAGAACCTAAAAATGTATGCCTTAGAATGGATAAAAATCAATACACATACCAGGTTTTTGTCGGCGTGGCCTTCTTTTCACACGAGGACCAACTCCTTGTCCTTCCTTCCACCCCATCTTTCTTAACAATTCAAAGCCAACAGATAATCTAGGATAGCAAAGCATTTTAAATAAACTTCTTTTGATTACATTAGATAACAGTATGAAATAACCAGTTTTGGGGTTCCTTCCCAGCTCATATACCTGTCCCTCCCAAGACCTTTCCCCTATCCCTGTTAGAGCTACGTGATCCTGCCACTCCAGCCGTACCTCCCTAAACGTGGGGCAGACACCTGACCTGGGGAAGTCAATCAGATGAGCTCTCTCCTGGGCATCTGGAACAGGCACATGAAGACTCTAGACAGTCTTTCTAAGCATGTGGCCTGGGAAACCAGAAAGGTTTCAAGCTGCCACATTAGGTCAGGTGCCCAGGAGAACAAGGTGATTTGCAGAAAGAGAGGGCAGAATGAGGCAAACAGGAGAGTTCACAGGCCTGTGAGAAAGGGAGTAGGAGGGCAGCCACCCTGTTTCTAACAGCTCTCTAGCCCTTGTGAGCCCCAGCAGCATGGCCAGTGACTGGAGCTTTTGAACTCCATGCAGTAACAGTGCAATACCCTTTTGAAAGAGTCCCTCTTTTCATTCAAGCTAGTCTAAGGCATCTCTCATGTGCAAATAAACTCCATAGCTAACATAATCACATATGTTCAAAGCAGGGAAGCCAAGAATGGAAAAATCAGAATTAAATTCTTCTCACTTTGCTGGTGATATGAAGTCATCAAGCAGAGTGGCTCCAGGAATGGGGGCGGTAGCAGCTGCCAACTGCCTGGCCTTTTCTCGTATTCTGTCTTTGGTTTTGGAAGCAAAATCGTCTGTGGTAACAATCGCTTTAGGTGCTATCCCAAATTCACTAAGATCCTTAAAAAATTTTCAAACAGAATTTTTTACATTTTTATTTGAACAGTGATTAAACATGATATACCTCATAACTTCATTTCTTACAAAAAAAAAAAAGTCAAAACTACAAAATTCAGTTAAGGATTCATGGGTGGCTTTCTTTACACACTGACTTCAGAACCTCACTCTCACATAAGGTAAGGCCAATGGCCAAGGACAGGGGCATGATGGGAGCTGCCCTGGGAGCCAAAAAGGCATCCCCAGCATGGGAAGACAGCAAGTAAGGGCTGAGTTCTTCTCAACCATTTTTCAAAGATCAGTGCGAAGGGGACAAACCTTAGCTTCACAGCCAGCAAGACTGTGTGCCCATGTGCTGGGCCTTGAGTGAGGTGCTTTTGTGATTACTGGAGCTGATACTGTCAGCTGCCTGTCCAGTATCCACTCCCCCTTCCTCTTTCTTCATGGCGCCCTGATGTTGCCAGGGCACCTGCCTTCCTCTGTGCCACCAAGTGCTTCAGGAGTGGCTAGAACTCAGTGCCAGGTCAGTAGGTGGAGGGGGGCGGTTGGGAGGAGAGGACATTCATGTCTCTTGATCCCATTTTCCTTGCTAGGTACTGCTTTAGGAATGGGTATGTGGAACAATTTGTCCAAGCAGACGTGAGGGAAAGTTCACTGTAGGACTTTTGTGAAATTTTCTTGGTTCTTAAGAAAAGATATCAAAAACATCCTCCTTCCACTGGATATTGTCATCCTGGATGTGCCACCTACAATGACTGCAGCCGTCTTGTAACTGCAAAGAAAGCTAGTGTAAGGACAAGCTGCCATGAAGAGGATGACTAAGAGGAGAGCATCCTGATGCAAGTGTTTTATTTAATCTTCATCACAAATGAATCCATGACTAGGCATTACGGTAACAGAGGTTTAACTTTAAAATGAAAATGGAGTACACGTGCAGGGTGGAAGGAACACTTTGGAATTCCCTTGTTAAACTCCTTGCCCCAAGAAGTTGGTAGGCATGGCCCAGACACCTGTGGGTACCTTCCTTTCATTTCTCTCTCTAGTCGTGTCGCTCACTGTTCCTTAAACCACAGTGTGGAAAGCTGCGGATTGGTATCCACGGGTACTGCACTTTTGTGGCAACGTGGGGGCTTTTCAAGTAATTCTACCTGTACATCATTTTCCCATTACACTCCTGACTTTAGAAACCAGCCTTAGCATAAAATGCTGCTCCAATGAACAAGAATCCATTAATGTACAGGGCACCATAATCCAAACACCTAAATAATAAAAGCCTTATAAAGAGGGAATCCTGCATTGGACTTTTTGAGGATAGAGAATGTGCCACCACAACCAACTTCACACATCCTATCAGCTATGAAAGACAACTGAAGTTTTGCACACCCACCTCCTCATCCATAAAATCTTCAGGACCAAGAACAGATTTGTCTGCTCTGTTTTGTCGTGAAGATATAAAAGTAGAAGGCGTCCATCCTTGAAAGAAAAGAGTAGCAAATTTTATAATCCTAGCTAGCATGTTGGTTTATAACTAAGTAATTAAGTGACATATTCAAACCTTGAGGATATTTAGTTGAGTGAAATAAGTCAGATATAAAATGATAAATATTGTATGGTCTCACAATATGAACTAAATATAATGAGTGAACTCAAGGAGTTAATATCTAGAATAATATAGGTCACCAGAAGATAGAATGAGGGTAGAGAATGGAGAGCTGATGATTACTTTGTGCAGAATTTGCAATAAGGCTGAGTGTAAATGTTTGGAAATGGATAGAGAGGATGGCAGCACATTATCATGAGTGTAATTTACAGCACTGGTATGTGGGTGTGATTGTGCTGAAAGGGAAAGTTTAGGGCCGTGTATGTCACCAGAAAAAAAGCTAGAGGATGAAACATGGTAATGTATAGCATAGGTAACCCTGTTGTGAACAATTTTCATTGTGAACGATGAGAATTAATGAACTAATTCTTATCATTAGCACAAATATAAGAATGTTCTTCCATGAATTAGAACAAATGTACATTACTATTACAAGGTATTAATAATAGGACAGTATATGAGCAAAAATATACCTAAAGCAAACTATGGACTGTAGTAAATATTAATATATTAATATTCTTCCATCAACTGTAGAAAAAAAAGCTAAGTGAAAGAAACCAGACACAAAGCACTACATATTATTTATATTAAATGTAAATAGAAATAAATTTATAGAGATAGAATTAGATTAGTGGTTACATATGGCAGGGGAAAGATGGAAGGATTGAGAGATGCCTGCTAAGGGGTAGGGAGTTTTTCTTTTTGGAGTAATGAAAATGCTCTAAAATTGATTGTGGTGATGAATGTACAACTCTGTGGATACACAAAAAGCCACTGATTGTACACACTTTGGATGGATTGTATGGTTTATGAATATATCTCAATAAAATTGCTTTATTAAGAAAATGACATGTACAAATTTGAAACTTCCAATAACTACAAACTCTGTAGCTACTTTCTCATCTAAGGGCTTATATATATATCATCATTCTACAAAAAATTCTTATTTATCCCCACATCCCCTGTTGTTAAAACTTAGTGGAGGGGGTGGATATGGCTCAAATGGTTGGGTGTCCGTCTGCCATATGGAGGGACCTAGGTTTGATCCCCGGGACTTCCCGGTAAAATAAAAATATATATATAGAAGGCGCATGGGCTGCCAGGCTCTGTGTGCTGGTGAAGCGCCAGGCTCCGGGAGCCATGCAGCAGGATGATAACGTGAAAGGAAAGAGACAAGACGAGATGCTCTCAAAGCTCTGAAAACCAGGAGCCGAGGTGGCGCAGATGGCAGAACACCTCTCTCCTACATCGGAGGTCTCCAGGATTGAATCCTGGTGAAGACTGGAGGAGGAGGAGGAGAAGAGATGAAACACACACAGAGAATTGCCCAGTGAATGGACACAAAACAGCAAAATGGGGAAGGGGGAGTTTAAAATGGATCAAATAAATAAATAAATCTTTAAAAAAAAAAAAAAACTTAGTGGATACAGTTAGGTTTCCCCGTAAGAATTTGAAATAAAGAAAAATCAGATTATGTGTTAAACGTTAAACTGTGAAATGAAAACAAGTAGATCTGAACAGAAAGATGCAAGGGGAAGAACAGGACAACTCTGAAAATAGCACAGCAATCTGCGCTAATGAAGTAATATGTCTAAAGAAACAATATATCAAGGTACATTAGTCAGCCGGGAAAGGATGGCTTTTACCCACCTCCTCATTCATAAAATAAAGAGCAAGTCACACTGTACACTTTATATCAATGTTAAATTTCTTGAACTTGGTAGCTATACTTAAGGTGGTTACAGAGTGAATGTCCTTGTTCTTAGGAAATATACCTGGAAGTGTTAAGTGTTAGAGGAGAATGATGTATGTAACCTACTCTCAAATGTTTAGAAAATAGACATACAGACAGACAGAATGATATAACAAAGGTTGAAAACTGCTAAAAGTTGGTAAATCTGGGTATTTGGGTGAGGGGATATATTGGAGTTCTATATATTGTTTTTGTATTATTTATCCAACTTTCCTGTAAGTTTGATGTTATTTCAAAATAAGAAATTTAAAAGACAGAGGGTGTGTGTCACAGAAGCAACGCTTGCAACATATTCAGGGAACATCCAGGGTGCCTTGGCAGAGGACTCAATGTGCCTGGTCCAAGGGCGATGGCCATACCAGACCCCCAATTCCATCAAACACTTCTAGTTCTGTAACTGACATCCCTTGTTCCCTGTCCAAGGTCATCAAGCATATGCCATGTCTACAGACAGAGAATGTTCTAGAGCTCAAATGTATCTGTAACCCTACGAGACAAACATTTTTTAGTTTTCTCTAAGAGTTGGTGCACCTCCTTTCTGACTTCCTACAAGTGTCTTGAGCTGAGAAGTGTGGGGCAGATCTTCTCTTGGTGGGCACGCAGAGCATGTTTCTGAGCCTGCAAGGGGTGATAGTGGCACATCCCTTAGGATCTGAGGCCAGCACCTCCTCCACATTGGATTTCTACAGTCTTTGCCCTATTTCTGCAAAGTCCTTTAATCTGTCACTACTATTGGTAAAAAGAGAGTCCAGTGCATTAATATATCACAGTCTACCTGGCTAGCACCCCACAAGCAACTTAATTATAATATATAGCACAGCTATAATCGTAATATACAGATATAGATAGGGTTTTGTCTTTTTTTAATTCTTTAGAATAAAATGCTCACAGTGGAGATCAAACTATTCTCCAGATATACTGCCTGAAATTACCCAACAAAGCAATTGTTTCTTCTCAAATTCTATTGTCATTCCTACCATTTTAATAGGTGTGCTAGTTTAATAGTGCTTTGGTTACTTTAATTTGCTTTTCTTAATATTAAGGCTGAATAGTCCATAGAGCATTGCTATCTCCTCTGGAAAATGTTCAAATGATTAGACAATTTGGTCTTTGGAAATTGATCTTTACATATTCTGGATATCAAACTTTAACCATGTTATTTATGCCAACTATTTTTCTTGTACTGCTTTTTTTTCATTCTTGTATTGCTTTTTATTCATACTTTACTATTAATTCTGTGTATAACTTATTTTTTAATGTGAAATTCAAACTTAGCCTAGTATTATATATTGCCTAAGAGTTATCTCCTGAAAGCCTACTAGTTGCTCAAATGTGCTCTCTCTCTAAGCCAAACTCAGCATATAAATGCACTACCTTACCCCCCTGCCCCTGGGTGTGGGACATGATTCCCAGGGATGAGCCTACCTGGCACCGAGGGATTATTACCAAGCGCCAAGTAGCAATGCACCTGGAAAATGACCTTGACCCAAAGGGGGAAATATTAAACAAAAATGAGTTTTTATGGCTAAGAGACTCACTCAAAGTGAGTCGGGAGGTCATTCCAGAGGTTACACTTATGCACGTCTCAGCAGGATCTCATTTACTGCCACAGTCAACAGTGCCTCAAACAGTGAGGCTCCTGAGGGCTCTAGAGACATCTGGACACTATAAGCAGGGCAGACAAGCTTAGGAATTTGGCACTCTGTCAGTGGGCCTTACTTTGGAATTTATGCTCCCCAGAGTTAGACTCATTTATAGTTTCCCTATATGGCTCTTCTGCCCCTTTTATCTGAACTTATAATTACCACTATATATGTTAAATATACGTCCCAGAGACTTAAATCTTTGGTCCATTTATGTGCCAATTGGGCCCTGAATCTCAGCAGAATCACAACACCTACTCTCCAGGTCATTGGACTCACTCAGGAAAACTAACAAGGAGATGATGATGGACAACACCCATCCCAAGGAACACAGAATGTCTGAAACTGCAAGCAAGATAGTTCCATCCATTTGCTCCATGGGATCTAAGCCCCTCTCAATTAGAAACAGAGTGGGCATCACCATCCCAAAATCCTCAAGATTGGGGAATGAACAATGGACTAAAGTAGACTTATTACTATTCTAGTATATACTTATTATTATTCTAGCAATGGAACAACCTTTAACATTGAAATAAAGGCAGTGGCTACCAGAGGTTCTGAGAGGAGAGAGAGGGAAGAATAGATGTAATATGGGGGCATTTTCAGGACATTAGAATTGTCCTTCATGACATTGCAATGACGGATGCAGGCCATTATACATTTTGTCATAACCTATAAAATTGTGCGGGGCAGAGTATAAACTATAACATAAACTATAGTCCACAGTTAATACCAATGATTCAATATGTGTTCATCAGTTGTAACAAATGTACCACATTATGAAAGTGTGTGTTTGGGGGGGTGTATATGGGAATCCCCTATATATTTTATGTAACATTTATGTAATCTAAAGCTTTAAAAAAAATTTTTTTTAATTAAAAACAAAACAAAAAAATCTATATAAAAGATCTGTCCCATCTTGTTCCTGATAATTGCTCATGAGTTAATCAGTTCATTTTTCATTCATTACATAGCTATATAAAGCCATTTCCTTCCACTTAAAAAAAACATTTCTGCTAAATCATTAAAAAATATACATTACTTTAAAGAATACAGAATTTGCTACACTGCACAATGTAAAAAATTTCATTTATATTTCTACAGGCTGAGAGCATGTATATCACAGCAGTGATGCTGTGGTTCCCATTGTCAGAAGGGAGCAGCTGTTGGTTCCACCAATAGCAATGCCTAACCCTACGCTGGCTCCTTAACCACTCTGACCCTCAGTGGCCTCATCTACAATATAGCTATGACTCTCACCCTCCTGAGTCACCGAGTTGTGTGAGAACCAACAGAAGTTTAATGATTAAAGGAATAAATCTGTGAGAGTTCTTTGTGCTGGGTGAAGGGCAATAAAACGGAAGTCCTTTAATCATCTGATTAGAGTATATCTTTTTCTTTTTTTTTTTAAAGTGGAAAGTATCTCTTTCACCTTAAAGTTGTAATCAATGAACAACACACAAGTTGACTCTGGAAACATTCCAAATATTCAAAGACTACAACAGTGTATATACTAAAATATTTAAAGAAGTTAAAAAAAGGGGGGAGGGGAGTACCTTATGCTATTTTAATCATTTGCTTTAGTAATATAATAGCTATAAATAAGAAAATCATACCTTCTTTTGAGCCAACAGTGTTGAAGTACCCAGCAGAGAAACCTCCACTAAAGGCTCCATGAAATCGTTTATACCTTCCTTTTTCATCTCTGACAGTCTGATCCTGGAGAGGAATTGGTTTCTTTGGTCTTTCACCTGAAAAAAAATTTTTTTCTTGAATGTGAAGGAGAGAAGGGGATGGTGGCTTAGAAAGCATTTTGGAAAAATGTCATTTCTTAAACATAATGAATTTTTCATTTCTTGTAGCTTCAAATATAACAATTTAAATTAAGTTGCTATTCCTAAACTTTAGTATCTTATATACTTTAGAAAACAATATATTTTGTCATTAAAGTTCTAAGATAATTTTAGGTATCTCTTATTTATGATAGAAAACTGTTTTAGTGAAACTGGCCTGCTTTTCCCACTAAATTCCATTATGAAAGCCAAATTATATGGGGGTGTGTGGAGGCAGTTCAAAGAGGTGAAGTTGAAATCTCCTGGCAAGGAAGTAGGCAGATGCTGGGGTGGCACATGGCATACAGAGGCTAGTGACAGAAAGAACACTCATATAGTTCTTCTAAAAATTCACAGCATTTCCCTGACTCCAGACGTTCTCCTTTGGACTGCCCACTTCCACCAGATCTTAAGCTCTTCCTTATTTCTAGGAATCTCCTGATTCCAAAGTTACTGTTCTTTAATCTGATTCCTTTTCCTACTTTGTTGGAAAGGGATAGGTTGCTATATCTATCACAAAGGAATTTAATACATTTTAGCCTAGACTAAAAGTGTCTTAGGTTTCACGTACAACATAAATTACAGCTTAATTTTATCAACTCCAATTCCAAATTCTGAAATTATTTAAAATAAAAAGTAACCATTAAGTTACTTTCAAAGGTTTAGTCATAACATAAGTTATACAGTGCTTAAGGGCATGGAATTGAGTCACACTGCTCTGGATTTAAAGCCAGCTCCACCTTTGCTGGCTCTGGGACTTTGGTCAACTTAGAATCTCTCTGTGCCTCCATTTCCTCTCTGTAAAATGATGGCACTAATAGTAACAGCTTTTTCTTAAGGCTGTTATGCAAATTAAATAAGATTATGCCTGTAAAGTGCTTATCAAGAAGACAGACATACAATAAATACTTTAAAAATGCTATTGTTATCCCTGTTACTATTATTATGAGGTACAGTAAGAGAGATGTGTTCTCAAGTCCCTGTGTACTTGTTACTTCAATAATCAAACCAGTTTCGACTTCTGGAAGACAGAACAAAAAAGTAAAGGGACCTCCAGCCTCATAGCCCTACATTCTTACTCATAGCTTGTGAACGCTTTAGTGACCTGATCCACGAGTTTCACCACTTCTTAGAAAGGCAGGACACACACTCTATTACTGCACGTGTGCCTGACACGATTCCTAGCTAAGGTAGGGTGGGAATTGATCCTATGCATTGCAGTGTCCCTGGCCTTTACCCACTTGATGCCAGCAGTACTTCCTCTGCCAAGTTGTGACAACCAAAAATGTCTCTAGTCATTGTTAAATGTCCCCGGGGTGGTGGGGGTGGTGTCAAAACCACATCTCGTTGGTTAAGTGAGAGAGAGCAGACCCCACCAGTGCCAGGTGCAGTTCTCACTCTGTTCTTCAAGTACTCCTGATCTGAAAGTGGAGAAAAGATCTCCAGACAACAAAGTGGAACTTGTGGCAACAGGTGATGAGGACCAGGCAGTGTGGGTCCCTCCCATAGGGTTCCTAAGGAGGAGGTGCCACCTCTAACCACAGTGACAGGGGACACTCCAGGGAAGATGTGGCATTTGAGTCAGGCCCTATAATAATTATTGCTACTAATAACAATTAATCTCTTCCTTTCACACATACCATCTCATTTATCACATCTTTACAGATGAGGACACCCTGATTAGGTAACTGGCCTGAGGTCAGCAGTTAATACGCACAAAGATGAAACCAGATCTCAACTATGTCTCCGAATTGGGCTTGCCCACCATACCATCCCTCATTCCTTCCCCAACCAAAAGTTTACTGAGGGCCTTGACATGAGAACAGCCCCATTCTAAACCCTAGGGCTTAGAAAACCAAACAGAATTCCATTCCTGTTCTCAGGGTGCTCAGAGCCCAGCAGAAGAAACTGCTGCATGTACAAGAACTCTTCTGACAATGTGCACAGCCACCCTTAGGGATGAGCAGAATTTTGGTAGCCGTATATAGGGACATAATTTCTAAAAGAGGCACTAACTTCATGAGTAAACAGAAGGAGGTATAAAAGGACAACAACAGGCGTAATGAAAGGGTAGTCCAGTCTGACTGGAGAGCAAGGAATGAGTGGAAGATGGAACCAGGGGGGCAGAAAGTGAAGAGGGCATTGCACACAGTGCTGCAGGGTTTGTGGCATGTTCTGTGGGCAATGGAAACCAGTGACTCTTTTAAATGGGAGAGTCACATCATTAAGGAGCAAGAAATTGGTCCTAAAATTAATCTGGGTACAGAATGAATTGCAGATGAGGAATCTTCCAGAGCCAAATGAACGTCTCAAGGAAAAGAATAAGTAAGTGCTGGTACCTCATTCCTTTCAGGTCAGAGGACCTATGTGTCTATAAATTCAGCCACTGCCTCTACGCTGCTCCCTGGTTACATCTTAACAGCAAACCTTTCTGTCAGGGCCAGCAACGTTAATTAAGGCATGGGGTCTCTCCTCTACCAATGTTTGCCTAATCTGGCACTAAAACTTCAAAGCAGGGAGTAAAAGTAGTTATTGTTGTATTGTAAAATGTAGTTTAAGAGTGCTTAGAAAACAATTAATTAATCCTAAAAATCTTCTAATACTGCGAAGATAAAGGATATTTTCAGGCCAGAAAAAAGTCTATAAATCAAATATCCCTTCCTTCCACTTCGAAAAGTAGGCTTCATTTCAGAATCAAAACAGGAAGGATTAGAAAAATTTGCATCAAAGAGTTTGATGTCTTACAATATATCATTTCACAAAGGAACAATGTACAGATGTAGAAATGATATAAACAGCTGCCTAACACTGCTGTGATAACCTCCACCTATGCATGCTTGACCATGTCTTCTCCCTGCATAGCTAAATTCTAACCAGTTTTCAAGGGACCCCATCCTCCCTTCCCAGGCTTTTCCTGAGAGCTTGTGTAGGTTATCTCCTGTTTACATCACACATTTTAGCACTTGGGAATCTTGCACTTTTGTTCTCAACTAGATTTAAAATTCTGAATGTAAAGGATCTTTTATCAACAAATGCTTGCCAACCATCTAGAATGAAGAAAGGCCCTGCTCTACCCACACTCTGGTCCAATATTTGAAGAAGAGCGCTGACAAATCAGGACATCTTTAGGAAGGTTGAGGGGACTTTAAACTGAATTTATTATGGAACTGGGGTATGTTGAGTATGGGACAGAGATGTCTTAGAGGAAATGCAAAGGCTGTCTTCCAACAGCAATCAAGAAAAGAAGGGAAAAAAGCAAAAAAGAATAATAAATAAGAAAGGAAAAAAAGCAATCAGAAGACTAGCCTCTCTCCACCTTTCGTAAGAAGAAAGTAGAAGTAGGGCCAGGATCTAAAACGATGGGCACGGTGGAGATATCCCAGAAGAACCACAACCAGGCTTGATGTGATCAGAAGAAAAGAAACAATCAAGTGAAGAGAGCATGGAGAGAGGGAGGGGATCCCACCAAAAGGTCTGACCACAAGTAACTTCTAGCCCAACATGCTTCCTCTGTCTTTCCCACAAGGTCCAGCATGGCCATGAGCCCTTAACAGGCACTCAATAACTACTTCACTGTTTGAATCAAGTCAGTAAGTGGGTCAGACCAGAAACATGAGAGATCCTTGACTCATCGTACCCTCATCCCCACATTCAATCTAATACCAAGTCAGTCAACTCTGCCTTCAAAGCATATCTTGATTCAGACCACTGTTTACCATCACCACTGCTACCACTCAGATCCATGCAACCACTGTCTCCAGACCTCTTATTACTGTTAGTTTCATAACTTGTCTCCATGCTTCACTCTTACCCACTCCCAACACATCTATTCTCAATATGAAAGACAAAGTCCCACAATGTTCTATAATGACATTGTCTTTAACATCAGTACTTGTAGCACTGATTTCTTTGAAGTCACCTCATGATACATGCCTCCCCAGTAGTACATTGTATGTGCTCTATTACCCACTTCTATCTCCTATGTTCACAACATACTTAAATTATTAAAGTAATTTGATATCTGAATATATTATGTCTCCTCTATATACAAGCCCTTTATAAGGATAAGGACCACTTCTTTTTTCTTCTGTGAATACCTGGCCTATGGATGTTGGATTCAATCAGTAAAAAAGGTTGTAAGGACAAAAAGAAAAAAGAAAGAATAATCTTAAAAATACATATTCCTCCCTTGTGCAACCTCCCCCCGCCCCGCCCCATGACTCCATGACTACAGTTCCTGCCAGTTCCTCAATTTGCCCAACTGGCTCCCACCTCAGGGTCTCCGCACTTGCTGTTCCGTCTGTCTGGAATGCTCTTCCCCCAGATCTTTCAATGGTTGGTTCAAGTCTGGGCTCAAACGTGGCCGCCTGGGAAAAACATCGCCTCCGAGCTCACAAGAGCCTGTTTCGTCATCTTTATATCTTTCATCTCTCTGAGACTCTATCTGCCCTCCAGAACGTGAGCGCCCGGAGAACGCGGTCCACGCCTCCCTGGTCACTGTGCTCCTGTAGCGAGTGAGCCCTTTCCCCGGAGCCAGCCAAGGCCGAGCACAGAATCGTGCGTTTTTGTCCTGAATTCTGACCCACCCCCAGTCTGTTTTCCACAGGCCCCTCCACCCATTTCGGCCCGCACCTTCTTCCAGCGGTTCCAGGCCGGTTCCATAGCTGACCAAGTCCTCGTCGCTGTCACTGCCCAGTGCCGCCATCTTGCTTACTTCCGGGCCCCGCCCCCTCGCTACGGCGGTCTCGACGGACCAAAGGTCTTCCGTCGTTTCTCTTTCGCGAACGGAAGCGGCGCTCTAGGACCCTAAAGCTCTAGGGCCGTCACGCCTCCGACCCTCGCCTTAGGCCATTACAGTGGGAGGCAGGCCGGGCAAGAGTTGCCTTGGGGCATTTGGTAGCCAGGACATCCCATCCTAGCTCCGCGCGGTGGGCGGTCCGGCCGGGGGGCGGGTTCTCTGAGATAGGATACCCGAAACCGGCCCACCAACCCCGCCCCCTGACCCCCGCTCTCTTCCTCGTTTCCTCTGCCAGCTGTCACTGCCCGACGGCCACCCCTTCTCCATCCAGCCCCCACGCCGCTCCACCCTCTTGCCCCGCCACCTGCCACGTGCAGGGAAAATGCCTGTGTGCTCTCGGATATGCCCCATCGCCCTGCTGTTGTTTCACCTATTGTTGAAAGGGGGAGGGCATGCAAGAGAACTGTGTTGTGAAAAACGGAGGGGGATGGGAATATATAGACACACATGCAGTATCTATCACCCTTGTAAAACTGCGTGAGTAAGCGGAGTCCCCTTCCAGGGCTTTGGATAGGTTCGCAGATATTGGAAGCTCTCGTGCTGGTGGGGACAATACCCGGTCAAAGAGAAAAAGAAAGGGAGAATGAAAGGAAAGAAGAAAAAAAGAACGGGGTACAGAAAAAGGGAGGGGGGGGACAGGCCTAAAGAAAGAGAAAAAAAGAGGAGAGAAAACTGAAAAGAACAAGGAAAGAAAATACAAACAAACAAAAAGCTGCTGTAGAGTGGGGAGGGGGGTGCCTGGGATCTCCCTTATTGACCCTAAGAAACACATATGTCAGAGTGCTGTTGGCACACCCACAACCCCTTTTTACAGAAGAGGAAATTGAAGCTCAGTTAGTAAGGAGTGAGGCTGAGGGGAGAACCAGTCCCGAAGCCCAGATTTTCAAAATGGCAAAATGAGAGTCAGAAGGTCACTTGACTCAGAATCACCAGGGATCTTGTTAAAAGGCAGATTCCTATCCCTTCCCACCCCACTCCCCACCCCCACAGGCTTCCTCATTTGAAATCTCTGGAAGTAGCACTGGTCCTTGAGCAATACAAGCACACTCCCAGCTGGGGGCCTTTGTACTGTCCCCCAGATATCATCGCACCCTCTCCCTCACCTCTTTCCCATCTCTATTCAAATATCACTTTCACAGTGAAGCCTTCTTTCACTCTACAAATCTGACTCGAAAAATGAATCCCTCTCTGCTGCACTTCCTAGCCCCCTTGCCCTGCTTTATGTTTTTGCACAGTACTTACCGCTTTGTAACATATTTTATAATTTAATTTATTTATGTGTTATATCTGTCTCTCCCCCATTGGAAAGTAAGCTCCATGAGAGCATAGATTTTGGCCAGTTATTTTTCTTCTCTTTGCTGTATTCTCAGCTTAGAATGGTTAAAACTAGCACGTAGTAGGTGCTCAATAAATGTTTTTTAAAGAATGAATGAAGGACTAGTTAAATAAGCCATGGTACTTCTGTAGTGATTTTAAAACATGGTTCCAAAATTGCTTGATGGTTCTCCCATGAAGAGAAGCAGTCTATGTCCCCTACCTTTGAATCTGGGTTCCATGAGTGCCCACCAAAAGGATTCAGTGAAAGTATCAATGTAGTCTTTTCCTGGCCCAGTCTTACTTTCTATCTCTTCCTGTGCTTGTTCTTGGAACCCAACCTCCATGCTTTGAGGAAGCCCAGGCCACATGGGTATTCCAACCCACCCCTCAGCCGAGGTACCAACCATTAGCCAGGATCGACCACCAAATATGCAAGCGAGGAAGACTTCTAAATGATTCCATCCCCAGTAACCATCTAACTGCAACTGCACAAGCGTGCCCCACCCGTAGCAAGATCCTCTTACCGGAGCCAGTCACACTCTGAAACCATGATAAATAATAATACAAGTCTTCTTGTTGTAAGTCATTCTGACTTGGGGTAATTTATTAAGCTGCAATAGGTTAACAGGAATAATCCATATGATGGAATACATTAAAAAATGTTGATGAGGAAGGATTTCTAACATATGTTGTTAAGTGAGAAAAACTGGGGTGAGGCAGAATACACAAGACGCTGCTATTTGTGTTAAAAGAAATGATGGCGGCGGGGCGAATGTGGCTCCAATGGTTGGGCGTCCATCTCCCATATGGAGTGGACCTGGGTTCAATCCCCAGGAGCTCCCGGTAAAATAAAAAAATTAAAAAAAAGAAAAAAGAAAAGACAGCCAAATTATGGGGAAGGGCAATACATTCACAAAAATACTAAAATATGCATAATTTACCTCCAGTAAACTCCTCAAGAAACCAGTAATAAACCAAGCCTTCTGAGTTCTGATTACTGAGGTTCAGGGGACAAGAGGCCCTTCAAAGTGCTTGCCGCTTCCTCAAGGAACAGCTCTCAGCTGTCTTCTGGGCATCTTCAGAAGGGGATGACTGGGGAAGGAGATGCTTCTTCTGAGACCCTGGTTTCTTACCACCCAATATGCCCAATTCTCGGCAGAGGAAAGCACCCCACCCCCACCCCCTGTGCCCCCCGCCGTGCAGCCCCCGGGGGCCCCTCCAGTCAGGGACCTTGGCTCTGTACCCCCAGAGCTGACAGCCAGCCGCCAAAGTTTCCACATGGCCATGGGCAACCCCAGTGAATTCTTTGTAGATGTCATGTAGCGCCTAGTGGGGCCAAGTTGGGTCTCCGCCCTTGGCCTGTCCACTCTCTGCTTGGTGCTCCTGCCCTGCCATCGGGTGGCTTGCCCGTCACGTGCTCGATACTTTCCTCTTGGCTGCTGCCAGCCTGGGGGGTTGTTGCCACTGTGATTCTGACCAGCAGTGCCTGGGTCCTTCCCCATCTGTCAGTATTGGGTATACAAGGGACTTTGGATTATTTTTAGCTTTATTGTTTTTTATAAGCCTTTGGGGGTTTTTAAAATAGACCTTTTTACACTTTTGGGAATATTTTTATATAGACATTTTCTCTTTTATATGAAGAATCCCCATCTTCCAGGCCCCTTCTAACCCTAAAATGTGACTCCTACTCCAGTCGCCCGTCAGTTCTGCCTTGTACAGGGTGGGGGCCATGGTACCCTGGAAGGAGAGAGGGGCTGGTCGTCCCAGACAGCAGTCCAAGGAAGCTGGAGGGTTTGGCATTTGGGGGCTTATGTAGCTGCCTTTGTTACTCTATTTATTTTAGTCACTTGTATAAAACACCAAATAAAGCAATAGATGCAAACTCCAAAAAACAAAACAAAAAAAAACATGTGTTTTATGCAAACTGGTAGCAGCTTAAACATTACATACCCTTCTTTCTTATTCACTGATGCAAGAATGTGTAAATCTCAGGACCTTATCATCAAGAAACCTGAGATAGGAAGATGGGCTGACTCATCTGGGGGGTGGGGGGAGGAGTAATATCAGCTGGGGACAGGTAGGGTAAGTATCCTCCTCATGGTAACACATCAGTGCTGGCAGTGTTGACAGTGTAATGGTCACTCCTAGCCTACAAACAGACCTGCTCTATGTGCTTAGGAATTGGGAATTGATGTCACTCTTTTTTTTTCTTTCCACCTCTGTGTTTTTTACTGAAATATTACATGCATACAGAAAAAGGCACAAATCATAATCAATGAATTTTCACAAAGTGAATGCGCTCATGTAGCAGCATGCAGATCAAGGAGTAGAAAATTTCCAGAATCCCAGAAGCAATAATCTGAGTATGGATTAGTTTTGTCTGTTTTATTCTTTATGTAAAGTGGAATCATACAGTATTTTGTATGTGGCTTCTGTTGCTCAAAATATTTTTGTGAGATTTACCGACGATGTTGCACATAATAGTAATGTGTTCATTTTTGTTGTGTATAGTTTTCCATTGGGTCCGTTGTGTATAGGACTCAATTTACCTATCCATTCTACAATTGATGGGTATTTAGGTAGTTTCTAGTTAGGGGATATTTTGAATTGTGCTGCTATGAACATTGTTGTACATATCTTATGGTGAAATAGATGTATGCATTTCTTTTGGGTATTTATGTTCAAGTGAAATTGCAAGGTCATAAGGCATTCATCTATTCTGCTTTAGTAGATAATACCAGTTTTCCAAAGTAGTTATAGCAATTTACACTCCCACCAGCAATGTATGAGAATTCTAGTTGCTCCACATTCTTGCCGATACTTAAAATCTTGGGTCTTTTCCATTTTAGCCATTTTGTTACTCATTTCTTTTTCCTATATGCCAAAGAACTTTTCCTTTTAAATCACAGGGAACAGTGTAGTTCAGTTTAGTGTTTGAGAGCCAGGGCCTTCACACCAGATATCTGGTGACCTCTGAGCCTCAGCATTCTCATCTGTAAAATGGGAAGGATAAAGTACCCACTTCATAGAGTGGTGGAAGGATCAACTGAGATAATACATGAAAAGTGCTTAGCACATCGCATGGCATATAGTAAGTACACAATAAATGGCAGTGGATGCATAAGAAGATCTTTCTCAGCTGAGGAAACTGAGGCCAAGATGACTAAGTGACAGAACATATGAACCTGGGTCTGGCTCTCTCTGGTTGGCGCCCTACATGGCACCAGATGGCTTCAATTTCCTTTTAAGAATTTTTTTGCAAAAATTGCAAAATCAAAAACTAAAAGAAAAATTGCAATATCGGATTCATAAGTTACAATAACTTTTTAAGAAATTCTTTTTACAATAACTTTTATTCACTTAAGGATTACCTTATAACTTCTGCATTTAAATTGGCAAATTTGATTGGTCCAGAAAAGCTAGTACTTCCTTTGTCAACCAGGAGGTCTTAGGAGGTGAAACGTGTATTTTATTTTTAAATTTATTTATTTATTTATTTAAGGTTTGGGGGCCAGAGATTGAACCCGGGACCTCATATGTGGGAAGCAGGTGCTCAACCACTTGAGCCACATCTGCTCCCAAGACATGTATTTTACTTGGAGGAACTGGAGTCCCTGGACAGTCAGCTTCTGGCCTCACCAGGATGGTAACCCAGGGACTTTTGCAGTTGAGATTTTAATCTTTGCCTCTGTCAGAAATTCCTACCCCAGTTGTTTTGTTAGGAGCACAGGGGTTTGTTGACCACACCACCTTGGGGGGGTTTAACAAGTAAGTTAGACAGACATTGCTCCCCTGCAGTGGCTCTCATTTCCTGATCACAGCACCATCAGAGGTACTGGGGTCAGGCCCCTGGGCCTGCTAATAGGAGCAGGGAGAGTGTCCAAAGGCTGGTCCTGCTTGACCTGAGGAGCGACACTCGGGTGGCTCAGGGGGCCAGGGAGTGTCTAGCCAGGTCTTCCACAAAAGGTGATCCTTTTCCTCTGAAGACACCCAGGAGACAGTCTTGCGGGGGGTGGGGGCTTCCTTTTCTTGCACTTCTTTTTTAATAAAAGAAGCAGAATCAAGCAGGCAACAGCAATCTGGCTGGACTAAATAACAGACTTTGGTTTTCTTTGTTGTATTCACTTTTTTAAATGCATATCTCCCCGTAGGGCAAAGTACCACTGTTTTTCACTTATGGTTATGACGTAATTGACTTTCAAAATTAGTCTTGTTTAAATAAAGTGAGTAATTTTAAGGAAAAATACTGTCAGTAATAGTACTTATATCAGTAAAGTGGCACGTATGTATGACCAATCACAAAGGCAAGTCGAGGTAAAAGGAGATGACAAAATCTGAAGGTGATGAGGAAATGCCTGGAGTCAGCTGGCCTGAGCGAAAACCAAGCTCAGCCACGGGCAGGGAGTGCGCCCTCCGCCACGTCACTCCTCTTGCTTTTCTCACATCACAGGGAGAGGATTTCATTCTCTTAATTGCAGAAGGGTCGTGAGAAGTAAGGACATCTTTTTAACTTCCTGGGCACAGTAGAGGTTCTATTAACGATAACTTTACTTTATTATGATGATTACAAACGTAATAGACTGACCAGCCATCCCGGGATCCCTGAAACGGAAATGGCTGTTCTTGGCTCCCGCCCCAGGCTGGTACGTTTCCAGGACAACGGATTAAGTATAGGGTAACTGACTTTAGCTTGGAACTCTCTTTGTCTCTAAGAAGGAAGGGAAGTTCTTGCATCTGCTGGAATTTCTCAAACACCTCTCGGCGCGTTGAGCCGATTAGGGCCACAGGCTCTTCCTCTGAGAGACCGCCCTTTGGGAAAACGCCTTTTCTCATGCCGCGGCTCTGGGTCTGCAGTGCCAAGGTGGATTTTTTGCCATTTACTTGGTTGCCGGCGCTTGGTTGTTGTCACTATTTATTTGAAAACTCTAAAACCCCGAATGCACCTTTCTTTATAAAAAGAGAAGGAAACTCTGGGCTTGTCTTGAAAGCAGATTGTGTCCTGTTCCACCAGAGTTATCTATAGCCGAGCCAAACCCCGCAGCAACCGCGCGAAAGTTTCCATTGCTGGGGGGAAAGGAGGGAGGCGAGCAGTGAATGCAGGGCCCGCGGCCGCCCAGGGCGGAGTTCCACAGTGGGGCTCGTGGCTGGGGCTGCGGGGGCTGCCCCGCGTTCCGCTTGGCATCCGCCGGGTTAGCTTAGGGTCCGCGGGGGGTAGGAGGAAGACCGATGCGGACCCCGACCCCGGAGTTTCCCTTCTCGCTTCTGGGCTAAGCGCGTCCCCACCGCCAAGCCCCAGCTAAAAGCTTTAACACGCATTTTTGTCCAAATACTCTTGACCACCCCGAGTGAGTTTAATCGGCCCCATTTTGCAGATGAGAAAACTGGAGTGGTGGCTAAGAAACGCGCTCAAGGACACCTGGGGAGGCCCTCGGGCACCAAGATAGCCCGCCGCCCGGCGCCGTCCGCGACCCCCAGCCAACCCGCCCTCGCCTCTGCGGTGGAGGGTCAGGGGACCGCTGGGTTGACCGTCGCGCGAAGCAGCACGAGTCGCCCGGCCTAGGCTCTCGGTGGCACCGCCAACTCCCTCTCAGGGACCCCGACTCGGCCTTTCTTGACCTCCCGGCCCTGGGCCCAGCGCTCTCGCCGCGCCTTCGACGTGGCGAACGTCCTGGTCACTGCCCTCGGGCGTCCACCCCGCGGGCCCCTTCGCCCCGCGCCTCGCGGCGCTCACATAACAGAGGCAGCAGCGACTTCCGGATTGGGACCCTGAGGCTCCGAGAGGGCGAGGGCCGCACTTAGGGAGACCAGCTCTCGAGGTGGGAAGGCTGCGGCTTGGGGCGCCGAGCCCTCCCCAGCCAATCCCGGCGCCCGGGCGGGCCCGGGGCGGGGTCTCTCCGGAGCGGGGCGGGGTCTCCAGGGCCCTGGGGACAGGCTCCGGCCGGGCTGGGGGTTGAGGGGGCGGCCGCACGGGCGGGGCGGGGGCGGGTCCCGGCGCCCTCCTGGGCTAGCGGCGGCCTCCGCGCTCCAGTCCGCCCTCTGCACCCGCACCGCCAGCATGACTGACGCGCTGCTGCCCGCGGCCCCCCAGGCTCTGGAGAAGAAGGGCGACAGCTACTTTCGGAAGGTGGGCGGCTCCGGCTGGCCGGGGAGTCTGCGGGCTCCAGCGTCCTGGCCCGCGGACCCGGGAGGGGGCGGCGGGAGCGCGGCCGGGGTAGACCAGGCCGGGAGAGCGAGGGGGCGCGTTGGCCGAGGGGAGGCTGCGGGGTGGGGGCAGCGGGCGGCGCACAGGGCCAGCCCCAGCAGGTGCGGGCGAAGGGTCTCCGCCGGGAGCAGGTTGGCGGCGCCCGGGGCCGCTCCGCCAGGGTTCCTGCCGGGACTGGGGGCGCCCCGGGCACCCTCGCGCACTTTTGCGGGCTGTGGATCGGAGCCGGGGAAGTGCACCCGCTCGACCCGGCTCCCGATCGCTCGCATCTGGGGAAGGGACCCGTTCTTAGCTGCGTACGCGGCGTTGGGACCCGAGGCCAGCTTCCACCCGAGCGCTTGGCGGGGCCGCTGTGGAGAGAGGAGGACCAGCCTAGGAGGGTCGGCGTTCTCCTTTTGCCTCCAAAATGCTTCCAGTGTCCGCCTGTCCAACTTTGTCCGGAGGGTCAGGGTAGTTGCTTTAGGAAAGAGACCTCGGATGCGTCTCCCTTGGACCCGTCCCATCCCGGACGTGTCCTCCCAGTCTCCCAGCGTCGCGCCCCTTCCCACTTTGTTAAAGTGGATTGAACTGGTTGGCGGTGAGAGGCGGCGGGCAGCGAGCATGGGCTCCGGGGGCGCTTGGCACGTTCAGGTCCCCTCGTACCCAGCTCCCATCTCCCGCCCTGGAGATAACAGTCTGGCCATTCAGTGCCTCAAAAGCCACCCCAGCCCGCGGGGTGGGGGCGCTGGGATGCCCGCAGGCGGCGGGATCTGGACTCTAAAGATGCTTTCGGCGGGAGTCAAGGTGACAACTTCCATGCCTTCCTCGCAGGTCTCCCGGGTGTCTAAAAATATTCTTTG
>JAQZBX010039312.1:0-23081 GCA_029593785.1 Cabassous unicinctus
AAGACAATCCACAGAATGGGAGAAAGTGTTTGCAAACCATAGACCTTATAAGTGTCTAGCATCCAGAACATATATATTTAAAAATCATACAACTCAACAAAAAACGATAAATAACCCAGTTTTAAAATGGACAAAGGATTTGAAGAAATATTTCTCCAAAGAAGATATACAAATAGCCAATAAGAAAATGAAATGATGCTCAATATTATTAGTCATTAGGGTTATTCAAATCAAAACTACTGTGAAATACTACTTCACACCTGTTAGGATGGCTAAAATTTAAAAAGCAGTAACAAGTATTGAAAGGATGTGGAGGAATTGGAGTCCTCATATATTGCTGATGGATTGAAAAATGATGCAGCCACTTTGGAAAACAGATTCCAGTTTCTCAAAATGGTAAACACAAAGTTATCTTATGACCTAACTGTTCTATTCTCAGGTGTATACTCAGGAGATACGAAAACATATGTCCACAGAAAACTTTGTTCATGAATGTTTATAACAGCATTATTTGTAACAGCCAAAAGGTGTAAACAACCCAAATGGCCATCAGTTGATGAAAGGATAAACAAAATGTGGTATCCCTGCAGTGGAATATTACTCAACCATAAAAAGGAATGAAGTACTCCTATATACTACAACATGGATGAAACCTCAATACAGTATTTAAGTGAAAGCCATACACAAAAGGCCAAATATTGGGTGATACCATTTAAATGAAATGTTCAGGATAGACAACTCCATAGAGACAGAAAGTTGATTAATGATTTCCAGGGGCTAGAAGGCAGGGAAAAAGGGAAGTGACTGCAACTGGGTATTAGATTTTTGGGGGGTGATGAACATGTTCTAAAATTAGATAGTGGTGATGGTTGCACAACTAAAAACCACTGGATAATATACTTTAAAAGGGTGAATTTTATAGTATGCAATTTATTTCTCAATAAAACTGTTATTTAAAAAACATAAAGATCCAATAGCTAAATAATGTTGAAAGTGTTAACTTTAATGGAGGATAAATCATGCCTAATAACCCCCAAAGTGTAAGTCTTCCCAAAGCTGAACTGAAAAACAGGAGTTTGACTTGAGGCCAAAATGGGAAATCCTAGTCCCAAATCTCTATTTGTGAGCTCCAGCAAGGTTACCAGCACCATGTATCCACTAACTGGCCTTAATCATACACTAAGTTCTTATACATACTAGATCTGTGTTGAGGCTTCTCAATCTGTTCCATTACTATATGTGCATGGCTTTACAATATATGTTAAATCTAGGAATACAATCCTCCATATCACTGAGTTTTCTTTATTTCAAAAATAATTTGATATATGATAGAAATGGCATAACTATCAGTGGGAAAAATGGACTTTAAAAAAAATATAGTAGATGACTCTGTAGTTTGATGCTGTAGATCTATGGGGATAGTAAGTGCAGCAAGAGCTTAAACTGGAGGTAAAACAAAGAAAAAAGAGCCAATTATAGAAAACATTAAACTTGTTTGGTTGAATTAATGTGGCAGAATCTTCAATATCGAGGGAAAATCTTGAATATTTAAAGGATGATTTCAAAGAAAAGGTAAAATCATGAATATCATACATACAAATATAAAAATGAAAGAGGTGTAATAAATTTTATTTAACTCATTATTAATGAAGGAAACAGGAACATGATACAATCAGTTCAAATGACAATCTAAAGAACAGACATATTTATAGATCAGGAACATTTACATGAAATTGCAAATTATTTTATTGCTACCCATTATCTATACCTTACAGACTTTTAAAATAACTCAAATGCTATGAAAGCCTAGAATCAGAGAACCTGGTTAAACTAAACTGTACATAGGTTTCTATTGGTTATACCCAGTATTCTTTTGCTTATTTCAAATTTCTTTACAAATATTTTAGTGATCCCTAAATTACCTGGTTTCTCATTTTTTCCACTTTTGCTCTAACTCTGTTGTGGTAAGGATGTTATCTTACATACAAAGATAAAAGGGTAAATAAATGCAAGAACCACCATTATCAAGCTAATATTCATTAGTACAACAAATCACTATCATTGTGGGGATAATATAGCTTCTCATTATCTATATGATAGACTATCTCCTTAGCTGAGACTAAGAGCCACAGTTGACTTTCAGTGCTGATAGAATGATAGTACATAAGATATTACTGAAAAAGACCATAAATAGGAAAATATTACTGTGCAGCTTGGTGTTTTTCAAACTACAAGTTACAGTTTATTTGTAGGTCATGAAACCAATCCAGAGGGTCATGACAAATTTTAGGAAAGGAAACTGAAAATACAAAAGTTTAGCACATATGGTGAAGTTAAGAATTGCTTCATAAAACTTTTATTACGGTTGTTATGTGGGTGTGCACATGTGTGGACATATTCTGGGTTGCAGTGACAATGTGAAATATATTTCTGCCATGGGTCAGAGTCAATTCAAAGTCACTATTGTAGATGGTATCAAAAATACTGAAGAGGAAAGTCCACTTAGCGTATTCTGTCAAAAGCAGCTTTTTGCCTGAGCATGAGTCACCGTGAACAAGCCCGTCCTCAACATTCAAATCTTAAATAGCCTTCGAGGGTCAATGATTTGTATTGTGCCGGGAGCACCTGGGGTGGGTTAGAACAATTCTCATTCGGCTTAGAATGAATCTCACAGCTCTATTCCTGTCTTCATTGCCATTTTTGCTAAATGTCCTTGGTAAATATTAGAGTGTCCAAGGAACACTGGTCAAGGTATGTCACCTTTTCTTTAAAATAAACATAACTTTGTTTCTCAACTGTGCTTCCTAGTGTCAACATAACTGAAAAATCCAAGCAAATTTTGAACTGGTTGTACTGCCTTTACCAAATGTTTTATATATTATCTAATCCCAAATTGTGCTCTTATCATTTCTTTCAGTTACTTGACTTGTTGATTTCATATGGTTTTACACAGAAATAGCATATACTTCTTGTGGAGCCTGAACAATGAACTATCAAGAAGGATCTTCTTTCTACCTAATCAATGCATAAGACAACGACAGCTCCACTGGAGTCATCTCATAATCTCCATCATTTCCCTCTCCCATTCTAAAAATAAACTTCTAGGTTTTTCAATCTGCTGTAAACTACCAGGTACACAAGCTTATTGCCCCACCTTCCAACGAAATTCCCACCTGTAAGTTGCCTCCCCCTACCTCTGTAGACAAGCTGGAGCTACCACGTTCTTATTTTGTTTTGTGTTTTGTGTTTTTTTTTCAGAATTTCAGTGACCTAGTGAAGAACCAGATCTGCCTTTTCTCCTTTTCTGGTATAAAATATTTTTCAGATGAGAAATAAAATTGAAATAGATCAACATTCCTTCCTATCCATTGAAGGACAATGATTTCAAAATCTTTATTCCCAGGCTTTCAAAGGTCAGGCTGATAATGCCAAATACGGACCACAAATAGTCTTCATTTAGAAGTCCCTCAAACTCAACAAGTCTAAATCTGAACTCTTTCTCTGTCCCTCAGAAAAGCTATTTTCTCTTACTGACTTCCTTGTATCTATTAGGATCCATTCTTTCCCAGGTACCAAGACCCAAAACTTCAGGTCCACTTTGGACTCTTTCTTTTGTCTTCATCTTCCACATCCAATCCATCACGAAAGCTTTTGTTATTCAACCAACTCTAAAGTATGCCTCCCTGGGTTTAAATCTACTACACAGTAGTCATTCTGTTCAAGAAGATATCATGAGACTGTCACTTGATTGACCAATTGATGAGATCAGGAATAAATGAAATAGGACATTATGTTAGAAGTAGAAGAAAACTGCTTCTACTAAAAAACTGCTAAAACAAACAAACAACACCAAACCAAACAAAAACTAAACATTATGAAAGCTCATTAAGAAGAGCAAATGGCATTATAATTTTATTATTCTTTTAACAAAACTTATCTTTCTTCTCACTACCCTAATTGCTAAATACCCATTTCAACATTTGAAAAAAATACTTTATTTGTGTACCACTATATCTTATTTCATCACATGTGTAGGTTTCTTCTAAGTTCCCGAATGTACTGGAGTACTAGCTAAAACTAAAGCAGAACCCACACTTTCCTTTCTAATTTTTCTAATTCTTTTCTAAATGAGGCATTTTACATCTCTCTTTTCTTCACCTAGAAAAACAACAAATAAATTTTAAGCTAATCAGGGCAAAATAGGTTTCAATTTCATTATCAGCTAAGATTGATAGTTGTGACCTGGAGTACTATGTCAGGAAGGATCTTGGGTCACAATCAGTTTCTTCCAGAAACAGTGCCATAGTCAATTAGTGAGGTCTATCATGGCCTTGGGAAGGGGAAATGATGGTGTGCATATCATCTTGGGTTGACCTAAGAATCAAGTAGAGAGAAGTGTTTAGCATCTATGTGATATCATTTGAACGATGAATAAATAAGACTTTTGGTACAAAGTAACTATTTTGCCATCTGGCCACAACACTGAAATTCCAGGATTGGTAATTCATGAAGACTTTTTGGGGATCATTCACTATTAGAATACTACCTCTATTTCTCTTATTCTGAGAAAGATAGTGGACTTAAGCCATTATCAGCAAATATCTAAAGAGGAAGTAGAGTATTAGATTGTTTTCCAACCTTAAGTGCTAGATGAACAAAATGGTCCTTTGTTAATGAAATATGGGATAAATTCTTTAGAAGGAGAAAATGAGAACCAGGAAGATGAAACTGAGTGGGTAGAAGAGAACTGAAAGAGGACTCAGATGGCAATAAGGATATTTTTTGCCCTCATAAAACATACTCCCTAAATAATACTAAAAAGCATAACAAAAAAATAAGAGGAACAAAAACCCCAACTAAATAATTAACAAGAAAAAGGGATAAAGGAGGGAAAAAACCTGGTAAAACTCATCCCTGATATTCTCCATGAAGGCTCTAACTGCTTATCACCTATCCCTTGACAGCAAGCAACAGGTAGATTAAAGAGGTACAAACAATTTAATGTATTCTTTTCTAGGTGGAAATGGCTCTGCAGCTGCTAAAAGGAAACAGAGGGACTCAGGCCCTTTCGACTGTGGAGGTGACTGCCATAAGAGCAATATACAGGAAAACCACCCCCGAGTGTCTACACGTCTTGGCGCCTGGCTGAACTCTATGCATAGGATCCCATTTAATCCTCACCCAATCCGGGGAGGATGACTCTGATGGTTCCTGGTAATCTGCTTCAGTTGAGTTAGTGACAGAGCCAGAATTTGAACCTGAGTCTAATTTAGGCCAAATCTCATTCCCACCTCCCTCCCTTCCCCATGTTCTCTTCCTGCGCCAGGCTGAGTCTTATGTAACTGTCCACATCAGCTCTGGGCAGAGACAAGACGATTTGCGCATGCAGAAAATATGAGAGAGAATTCAAACTCCACAGCATGAAAAGGGATTTTTGTATTGTTTACCCCTCAATGGGACCCTCTGGACTAAAATTCTTTCCTTTCTGCACTTAGTATAGATACATAAGTTATTCCAAAATAGGATTCACATGACATTCACATAGCAACATTAACCCTGAATCTCTCAGTGAGAAAAATCCTGTAAAGTGATGTTAATATTCAGGTTGTACAAGATAACATGGACAAATCAAAGGACACATTTCCTGGTTTGTGTACCTTGTGTAAACTGATGCTTAAAACTTTAGTTTGGCTACATTTCAAGGATATAAATGAAACTTAATTAAACTGACATTCCATGGAAAGCCTTTCAAAGCCTCTAGTTTACTCACCCAGTATAAACACTGCAAATGAATAAAATGCAGTGTACTAAACAATTTATATAGAGAGCCATGGTTCCTTAAATTCAAGTGATATGTATTCCATGTGCAGTGAGTGGACAAAAATGACTGAGATTTTGTTTTTTAAATCAGAAAAGCAATTAACACAGAAAAGTACATAGTATAAAAACATCCACATGTTCTTACTCCAGAATTAACTAATATTAAAATTTTACCATATGTGTCTCTGAAATTGGTCTTAATAAAGACAAAATAAAACAATACAAAGAAAGCTAAAGCGCCTGACCTTTGTAGTGTCATACTCAAACCCATCACATTAATGTGCCATTAAACTTTCCTCTAAAAGAGCAATTAATACACAGAGGAAAGTGAACATAACCCCTAGGAAAAGTTTTCCATTTTATCTTGAAAATAGACATCAATTTTGCATTTCATTCCATGATAAAACTGTGCTTGTTTTAATTTAAAAATGCCCCAAATCTTTGAGCAAAATTGATGCCTCAGGAAGATGTGCCTCGTCTTTTATTTAACAAATATTTATTGAGAATCTTTTATGTGCTGTGAAAACAACAGGGGTCGCCGCTCCTCTTGGCATTTGAAGTATAATCATAAAACACAAAATTACATATAATTATACAAAGAAGAGTAGAAGATATCATGGTGAGTCTACAATAGGAGAACTAAACTAGCCCAGAGGATTAGGAAAAGCGATGGTTAAGCTAAAAATTGAGTAGGAGGTAGTTTTGAATACTGCATGGCTCTTACTTATTAAAGTAAGACAACCACAAAATCATTTTTCCTCTTGGTCTTTGCTAAAAGAGAAATTTGAATGCTTTAAAAATGCATTGGGCTTTTGGTTTTACTGCATGTAATTTTATTTTCATACCTAAGATATATTGTTTAAGTTATTTGTTGTTTTGTATTATTTGTACCTTTTCCTCCTGTTTAACATATCTGCTTAAGTGTGAGTTCCTCAATCCTGGGGCATGCTAATGTCAAAGGTGATCCTGGATTCTAAGATGGAAGGGAATAAACAAGAAGAGAGAGTTTCAGAGATGCCTCTGAAAAAATATTACTTAATTTCCTAGGCAACAAACTCAAATCTCTGGAATGTTGATCTCCAATTGTAATTCCATAAGGTCCTTTAAACTTCATACTCTACCTTCCCCATCTTTTTCCCCTCTCTGTGAAATGGAAATGGTACAACGGAGTTGACTGGCAGTTATTTTCTTAGGTAACATTTTTGCTGAGCTTTATTGTTCTATTTTATTTTATAGTTAGGAAAACAAGTTTTCAACTAATGATGGAGACTGTTTACTAAAGGTCCTAGGTTTTCATTATTTATTAGAAAATGAGTTAAGAATGATGAATAAACATGGATAAAAATTAGTAGATTCTATATTGGGTCCTCAGATGGAGCCAGATGCTGTAGTGATGCATGTAAATAGATCATTTATTTCATTTGGAGATCTGAAAGTTGAATAAAGAATTAGATATTTGTTATTAAAGAGCATTTACCAGTGTACTCTAATTTAATACATTGTTAAAACAAACGCATCTGCGGATAAATTCAAAGGCTTCTTCAGGATTTTCAGCCTGCAATCTAACCTATTTTTTCCTTTTTAAAAAAGTTATGCTTAAAATAATAATTATAATTACTAAATATTTATGCTGGTCTGTGCAATGATTTGATTTTCTAAAAAGTTTTTCATGCACAATTAGGGGCAACTTCTGTGCACACTGGGAAAATACCCATCATATTGGTAAAGAAATTTTGGCAGGGTCACAAAGGAGGAGGATTATCAAACCCATTTTCTACAACAATGGATGATACAATGTCATATCAATATATTCATTATAAAATTGTGTTCAGTTTACAAAGAAGAGCTAGAATTCTTTACAAATGATTTTGTACAAAATACCTCCCTAAAAACTCCAAAGGGTAGGGGTAAATATTTTGTATCGTACACAGAACGAATATTTGTGTGTCAATTTTTTAATGTACTGAAGTTGAAAACTATAAAACCTCAGTGATTTTCAATGAATAATTAAGCACCTTAGCTTTAAATGAGAAAAGAAAGGAGAAGAGCAATAAATCAGAATGCTTTAATAAAAATAATGCTAAATATATTGTGTAAACTCATGGAGTTAATAATTAGAATATGGGTCACCAGAAAATAGAAGAAGGCTAGAGAATGGAAAGCTGAGGACTAATCTGTGCAGAATTGGTAAAAAGGTTGTTTGTAAATCTTTGGAAATGAGTAGAAATGGTTAAAGCATATCATGGTGTTTGTAACTAGCGGTGCTATTGTATGGGTGTGAAAGGGAAAGTCTAAGATCATGTATATTACTAGAAGGTGGGCTGAAACTGTAACATGTGATTGTATAAGATAGTAAAACCTCATGTAAAACACAAATATGGGGGATATTGCATATATAAGACTGTTTTTACAAAATATAAATACAAATATACTAGAGAGAAGGAAAAAGAATAGCAGCTATGAACGGCAGGCAAGTCATAGAGAGATTGGAGGTGATGAGTTCTGTTGGTTTTTGTTTATTATTATTGTAATAATGAAAGTGCTCTGGGAATGATTGGGGTGATGAGTGCACAAATATATGATTATATTGAATACCATTGATTGTACTCTTTGGATGGATTTATGCTTTATTAATATGTAACAATAAAATTGGTTTGTTAAAAAAAAATAATGCTATTAAAGGGAAGACAAAAAGAAGTGGTGAGGAACTGTAGGCTTGCCACTTTGTCCCTACACAAACTAAAGCCCTGGTAATACCACATCCAGATAAAGCTTCCACTAAAAGATATAAGAAGTCAGTGTTTAGACATCTAAATAATAATGAAATACACTTTTCCCATAGGATTGGCAAAAATTTGTAAGAAACTGTTTGTTTAGGTTGTTGACCTCAAATAGTCTTTAGTTGCAGACAACAGAATCTACTGTAACTAATTAAAACAGAAAAATAATTTTATCAGTAACTATTAGGTTCTCAGAAAATTAGGATAGCTGGAATAACAGACTTTTAGCTAAATGTTTTAGAAAAAATAATTCCTACAACAATGCTTCAGAACTGGCCTGATAAGGGAGCTGCCTCCATCTCAGACTTTGAAACATACTGTCTCTGCCACCTCCGGTGCCAGCAAAAGGGATGCCTTGTGCATAGGGTTTTCCCTCATGTATTTATTTACTTATTTTTTAGATTTCAGAATGATTTATTGGATATCAATGAGATTACATCTGGTATAACCACAAAATCCTGAAACAGAGTTAACCTCTAAAATGTACCTGCGTAGATGTTAAATCCAGTATCTTAGAAAATTCTAGAAAACACATTCCATTAGCCATTAGAGCAGAGGTCAGCAAAAATTTTCTGTAAATTCCATATAGTATGTATTTTTGGCTTTGTGGGCCATAAGATCTCTTTCACAACTACTCAGGTCTGTTGTTGAGGACTGAGAGCAGCTGTATGCTGATCAAGGTTTCATGCGAGTGATTCTAATTGGCAGTTTCATTGCTACAGAGAAAACTGGGAAATACAGTTGTTTTATTTGTAATTCCACTTTGGAAAGGAGGGATTCAAATGTGTAGGATTACCAAAACATAGAAAAAGTGCCCAAAATGTTTGAGTAGCCCCACTGACTAATGTTTGCTTTAATGAAGATACTGGTAAATGGGTACTCTCATAAAATCCTGGTAGGAGTATTAACTGGAGAAGGAGTTTTGAAAGGTGATTTGGTGGTATTAATTACAATTTTATTTATTTAATTAAAAAAAATTTTTTTAAAGATACTTAGATTACACAAATATTACACAAAAAATATAAGGATTCTCATATGAATAATTACAATTTTAAATTCATATTCACTATGGTTAGGTCTTTCACTTCTAGGATTGTATGCAGCAAAAATGTATGTATGGCAATGTTTTCTTAGACATTGTTTATAACAATAAAAATTGTCAACATTGACCCTAATCAAGATGGCAGAGTGAGACACTTCAGGGCTCTGTCTCCCACAAAGCTTTGAACAACCTGCAACAAGTGGCAGAAACATCTTTCTCAAAGTTCCAGAAAACAATTAAAGGACTGCAGGAACAGGGCAAGCACTGAATCAATAAAAGGGTTACTTAAAATTGATAAAAGCTCACGGTACCCTGGATGGCCCTACTCTAACGCCTCACCAACTCAGAATGGAACCAGCTTGTGCTCCCTGTGTGGATCCCTGATCCTAGGATTCCAGAGGGAGCAGGGTAACACTCATGCACATACTGGGAGCATGTATGTCTCACCCAATCTATATGGTGGTGGCCTGAGAGACTTAGCAACCCAGAACTCACCCTGTGTATAGAAAACAGCCCACTGGGTGCACCTATAAATGCTGTGGGAGAGCAGACAAGTGGCTACTTGGAGCAAGACATTGCTTGCTGTAGGATATCCAGTACAGTACCTGGGACTGTGAAGAAACTATTTCCTTGGGAAGACGGGACATTCATATCTGTGTAAATGAGGAAATTCCTAGGGCCATCTGCACATGCCCTAGGAAAGACACATGCACAGAAAAGATCAGGGACACCCATATACTTTGGCATGTTGTGATTCTCTAAACTCATTGTATGGATAAGCCCTGAAGGAGAACATTCAGGAAGATCAATCAGCACAGACTGGGAAAGGTATTTTCTTTTTCCTTCTTCCTCTTATGTTAGCTCCTGGCTTAAGGAAAGCGCTGCAATAATGCAAGCTGGATACAAGCTTAAGGAACAGACATCACAGCAACACATTAAAATATCAAAATATCCAGGTTTCAACAAAAGACAGGAAGTGGTAGCCTAGGCTACCACTAAAAAAATAAAGCATTAGAAACTATCAGTGAGGAGGACCAGATCTTGGAAATACCAGAAAAAAACCTTAAAAATGGTCCTAAATATACTCAAAGAAAAAGGAAATATGGACAAACTAAAGGAAATCATCAAAACAATAGATGAACTCAAAGAATATTCATTAGAGAGGTGGAAATTATGAAAAGGAACCAAACAGAGCTGAAGATTACAATAACAGAATTAAAAATGTCATTGAAGGATTCAACAGCAGATTGGAGCTAGATAATTGAAATCATCTAGTATGAGGAGAAGAAGAAGAAAGAATAAAGAAAAGTGAACAGAGCCCGAGGAACCTGTGGGATACTATCAAGCATACCAATATAATCATTGTGGGAGTCCCAGAAGGAGAAGAATGAGAAAAAGGGGAAGAAGGAATATTCAAAGAAATAATAGCTGAAAACATCCCAATTTTAATGAAAGACATGAATATACACATCCAAGATCTCAATGAACTCCAAACATCATAAACCTAAATATACCCAGTGCCACAGCATATTATAATCAAACTGTTGAATGCCAAAGATAAAGAGAGAATTCTGAAAACTGGAAGGAAGAAGGAACATGTCATATACAAGGGATCCTCAATAAGATTAAATGCTAATTTCTCATAAGAAACCATGGAGGCAACAGGACAATGGAAGGACATAACAAAGTGCTGAAAGTGAAAAATTGTCTGTATCCAGCAAAGAAGTCTATATCCAGCAAAACCATCTTTCAAAAATGAGGGAGAGATTAAGATATTCGCAGATAAATAAAAGCTGAGGAAGTTTGTCACTAAATTGGTCTACAAGAGATGCTAAAGAGCCTTCTGGCGGTTGATAGGAAAGGACAATAGACTGTGTATCGAAGCCATATGAAGAAATTAAGGTCTCCATTATCCAGGGTAATGACATGGTGAATATGACAGTACTATTGTATTTTTGGTTTGCAATTCCACTTTTTACTTCCTACAGGAACTAAAAGACAAATAATATGTAATGATTAATCAGTGATTTTTGACTCACAATGTATAAATATGTAATTTGTGGCATGAAGTACATAAAGGTAGGGGATGGAGGAGTATAAGAACATAGTTTGCATATATGATTGAAGTTAAGCTGGTGTCAAAGCAAACAAGATTTTTATACATTTAGGATGCTAAATTTAAGCCCCATGATAACTAAAAAGAAAATGTCATAGAATATACAAGCTCATAGAGACAGTAATTAGAGTACAGGTTGGCAAGGATGGGGCTAGGTGTGGGGAATGGGGAGTTAATGCAAAATTAGTAGAGGGTTTCTGTTTGGGGAGATAGGAAAGTTTTAGTAATGGAATGTAGTGAAGGTACTGTAGCATAGTGAGAGTGATTAAACTCACTGAATGGTATACTTGGACATAATTGAGATGGGAAACTTTATGTTGTACAAATAGTCTCACAAAAAAAGTGAGGAAAGAGAAAATGGCAATTAAAGTCAATACATGATTCTGGACAGGATCTGATAAGGGAGAAGAAGAGTCTCAAAAGAATATTATTAGGACATATGAAAAATTGGTATAGACTGTGTAACCGTTGGCCAATTTGATGTAATTATGAATTCCAAAAATATTATTGGATCATGCTTGTAAACTGATGTGTTAATCTGGGCATGATTAGGTTATTATTAGGGTGTGGAGCCCCACCCCTTGGTGGGTAGGGAATCGAATATAAAAGGCAAGGCAAAGGACAGATGGAGCAGGTTTTGAATAGCAGTCTTTTGAGAAGCAGTTTTGATGTTGGAAAGAAAGCCCCAGGAGAAGAGAAGCAAGCTGTTTGCTTGATCGTCTACAGCTGACCTTGTGGAGGAAATGGGAGCTAAGCCCGGAGAGAAATGCAGCCCCGGGAAGAGGGAACCCCAGAAGCCTGAACCCTGGCAAATGTCGGCAGCCGTCTTGCTCTAACGCGTGGCAATGGACTGTGGTGAGAGAAGAAACTTAACGCTTTATGGCCTGGTATCTGTGGACTTCTACCCCAAATAAATACCCTTTATAAAGACCAACTCATTTTTGGTATTTCACATTAGCACCCCTTTGGCTGACTAAGCTTTATATCAATTTGATAGTTCTTGATCTTGATAACTACACTTAAGGTGGATACATAAGTGAATATCCTTGTTCTTTGGAAATGTACATGGCAGTATTAAGTAATGAAAGAGCATGATGTATACAACCTACATTCAAGTATTCAGAAAATAGAGAAAAAGACAGAAGGATGGAGGGATGGATGGATGGACGGATGGACGGATGGATAGATAGTTGATGGGTTGATGGAATGGTAAGGCAAATGGCAAAATGTTAAAATTCATGGATCTGTATATCTGGTGAGATAGGGGTACTTTGGAGTTCTCTGTATGGGGTTTGTATAATTTTTGTAACTGTCCCAATTTGAAAGTATTTCAAAATAAATTTATTTTTAAAAGTTAGTCAACTTTACTTAGTTAATTACCATTTTCCAGGTGTTCCTCTAAGTGATTTATACGTACTATTTGCTTACACTGCTATTCGTAACCATGAGGAAGTAAAATTTTTATTCCTTTTTTACAGTGAGGAAGTCAAAGCACAAAAAGAATAAATAATTTACCTAAGGTCACACAACCAGTAAGTAGGAGAGAAAGATCCTAAATATCCACCAATATGAAAAGACTCAATTCACTTTGGCTTATCCAAAATAGGAGCCATTATGCCATAGTTAAAAGAATAAGGTAAAACTTTTTTGCTGGCATGAAAAAATACCCAAGACATATGAAAAAGAGTATGATCCTATCTATATAAAGGATAAATGTGTACATGTGTATATGTATATTGGTCAACATATCTAAAGGAAGAAGGAAGGGTGTTATCCAATCTTCTGACAGTGGTTAGTTACTTCTGGAGATAGAGATGAAGGGGATTTCATGTTTTACTATGTATGTTTCTGAATTAATTTTTATGTGGAAATGCATTCCTCTATTTTGTGCTTAATACAAACTTAGAAAACAAATTTTAAAGTTTGAACTTTTATAAGTAAAATTTCTCAGTTTGAAGCCCCTTAAACCTCCAAACTTAAAAAAAAAAGTGCTTGATGTCAATTTGCAGAAAAACTCCAGAAGTTTGTAGACTTCCCTTCTTCAAGTTACTCATCACTAACACTTGTGCTAATTCTGAAGTTTTATTAATTTTTTGAAAATTTTAATTTATTTTTTAAATCATGTCACCATGTGGTTTGGGAACTTTTCTAATGTCTGTGAAGAAAACTACTCACCCAAGTGCTAATCCCTTGCTCCTAAAGCAAATACTTGTGGTGGTATATCACTTCTCTTCAAGCCAGCCTGAACTGGTTCCTTTGTAAGTAAACTTGAAAGGGAAGCACCCTGTTTGCTTCTGCCTTTGGGTTGCATTGGAAAAGGAGTCAGCAAGTGTGCTGCCATGTTACAACCTGGTCCTACTCAATATGGCTTCTGACCCCTTGGTTCAGAACTGCCCATTCCCCAATATAACATGAATGACCATGGGTGGTAACCTGCAGGGTACTGCTGACTCTGCACAGGATGACCCTGGAGAAGAACACGGTCTTGATGAGGAGTGTGACTACACATTCACTCAACCCCTTGTACCCCATCTCTTTTCACCTAGAGAGCTTGTTTATACAACAGCTTCCTGGACACCATTCCCCAGAGATTCTGTTTAGTAGGTCTGAAGTAGAGCCCAGGATTCCGTATTATTAAAAGTCTTCCATGGTGTGATAGGCAGAATAATGTCCAAGCCTCTGCAAGATGTCCATGTTGTAAGCCCCAGAACCTGTGAATATATTACCTTACATAGTAAAAAGGATTTTGCAGATGTGACTAAATTAGGGATCTTCAAATGGGGAGATTATCCTGGATTATCTAGTGGGCCCAAAGTAATCACAAGGTCCTTTAATGTGGAGGAGAGGCAGAAGAGTCAGTGTCAATGTATTGCAATGTGAGAAAGATTTGACGAGCCATTTCTGGCTTTGAAGATTGAGGAAGGGGCCATAAGCCAAAGGATGAAGGCAACCTCTATATACTAGAAAAGGCAAGAAAACAGATTCTCCCCTAAAGCGCCTAGAGAGCAATGCAGCCCTTCTGACACCTTGATTTTAGCCCAGTGAGACCCATTTCGTACTTTTAACCTCTGGAACTAAGATAATAAGTTGTGCCATTTTTTTTTTTTTTTTACCACTAAGCTTGTGGTGATTTGTTAAAGCAGCAATAGGAAACTAATGCCCATTAAATTCTGGTAAAGATCTTTTGTCATTTTCTCTCTCATTACTAATTCCCTCTGTGATTTCTTCCAATATCATGCCTTTAAGTGACGTATTTATGCCAAAGATCCCCCAAATTTAAATTCTTGCTAAACTCTCCTGAACTCCAGACTCACATATCCAACTTTCTACTCCACATGTCTATTTGGAAATTGAATATCCATATCAAGCTTGACCTGTCAAAAGCAAACCACTCATATTCCCTCCCAAATCTCTTCTACTCACAGACTTCCCCATCTCAATTAATGGCATCTCAGTTCCAGTGTTTCAGGACAAACCATGAGTCATCTTGATGCCTCTTTTTTCTCTCTCACATCTTATATTTAATCCATCAGCAAATTGTATTAATAGTACTTAAAAAATATCCTGAGAATCAGACATCTTTAATCACTTATCAACTACCCAAGCTGAGTCATCACCAGTTGGATTACTGGATGACTACAATCGCCTCCTGACTCGTCTCCCTGCTTCCATCTTGCCCTTTAAAGTCTATTCTCAAATCAGAAACCAGTAATTCTTTAAAATATGTCAGATCACTTAACCCTCTACTCAAAACCTACCACTAGGCTCATCATTTCAGCGACTTGTCTACAGGTCCTAAATGATCCTGTCCCCACCCAGCCCATTACCGCCCTTACCTCATGACCGCCTACTTCCACCTCCTTCCCTTGGTCTTAGCCACAATGCTCCTGTCTTAGGGCTGTTCTCTCTCCCTGGAATGCTTTCCCAGAAGACATTTGCATCTCTTCCATTTCCTGTGTTCAAAGGCCATCTTCTGAATAGACCCTATGCTGATTAACCTATTGAAAAGTATAGCTCTCACCACCCCACACTACTGGTACTCATGATCCCCCTTCTACTGCTCCATTTGCAATAAACAATACAGTTTTTCTCTCCTCCCTAGAATGTAAGCTCTAAAAGGGCAAGGGCTTTGTCTGTTTGGTTCACTGTCTATTGGGACTCAATACATAGTTCACAGTGCCTATTGGGGCTCAATACATAGTTGTCATATTTGTTGAAATAGGACCATAGACCATCCTTTGAGAAACAGAATTAAGCACCTTTTACAAGATGTATTCATCACATAATCATGGTGGCATCACAATAAAATTTCTAACTTGTGCTATTGAATGTCAGAGCTGGATTCTGGGAACAAATCATTTCTCTTTAATTTGTGACTTTAGGATCTCCAAGTCTCCATCTCCTATACAAGATATTCTTTTTCAGCTAAAAGGTTAACTTACTTTTGATGGTTTAATGAAGCATTTTAGTGCGTGGCCCACACAGAGTTCTCTCAGGAATTGCAATCAGTACATTTTGTTACCTGACCTTGCATATTAGGTAAGAGAGAACTACTCTGATTACTTTACAACTTTATAATAGATTTCTCCTTTTCCTGGTCTACCCTGAAATGAGAAATAAGAGAAAAATTAGATTCGATATTTATTAAAGGAATAATTTATTTTCTTGGTAGAATAACTGAAATTCAAAGAACTTGTAGCATTTTTCTTGTCACACACAACTATGAAATCAGTGGCAAGAAGACGACAAGACTAGTTTGGGTCTAGCAGATGATTCTTCCTTAGGTAGCGATATTATGGGAAAATGTGCCCTTAAGAGGGAAATTAGATAACTCCCACTAACACTCTCCCCCCACCCCCGTCACCTCCATATTTTGTGCCTGGCACTGTATATCATCTCACTTCACCCTCCCAACCCCCTGTAGGAAACTAATGTTCAGAGAGGCAAAGCAATGTGTCCGAGGACAAACAACTACCAAGTGGTAGACTTAGAATCTGACTTCAGGTTTCTGTGGTTTCAAACTGGAAGGCTTCTTTGTTAACACACTGCTTCCAATAGTCAGAGAAATCACCAAGGTCTTGACTGTAAAACAGCATGATTTCAATCACCATATAAAACAGAAAAGAAGTTTTCTACTAGAAAAATAAGTTTTCTATTAGAAAAAAAAGAGGTATGTGATTGTTAGGCTAATGTGTCAACTTGGCCAGGTAATGTTGCCCAGTTGTTTGGTCAAGCAAACACTGGGCTAATTGTAATACAAAACTGTAATACAAATTGTAATACAAAGGCATTTCATGGATGATTACATCAGTGAGTTGACAGCATATATAGCTGATTACATCTGTAATCAACTAAGGAGACTACCATCAGCAATGAGTGATGTCTCCTCTAATCAGTCAAAGGCCTTAAAAGGAGAAGTGACTTCAGCATTCAGGGAGAGAATTTCCATCTCTACTTCAGACAGCCAGTGTCTCCTGGGGAACTCATTGAAGACCTTCATTGGAATCCCTGGCTTGCAGCCTGCCCTACGGAATTTGGAGTTGTGCATCCTCATGGTCACAGCAGAGAATTTTATAAAATTTTATACTATTTACAGATATCTCCTGTCAGTTTTGTTTCCCTAGAGAACCCTGACTAACACAAGGGGTATGGCTAAAATTGTATATAAAAACTCAGGGTGTGTGTTTTAGTTGGTTAAATGCTGCCAAACCAATATGCCAGAAGTGGCTTTTATAATGGAAATTTTTTAGGTTAAAAACTTAGTGTTCCAAGGCTGAGAAAAATGTCCAAATCAAGGCATTAGGCTCACTTTCTCCCCAAGCTCAGCTGTGGATGATCAGGCACATGGCAGTGTTGGTGCTCCACTCTCCTCCAGGTCTCTCCCCTGTCCTCCTGGCCTTTCTCCTCTCATCTGAGCCTCATTGCTTCAGCCTCAGGCTGCCCCATCTATGGCTTTTCTTTCTCCCAGTTTCATTTATTTCAAATTCTAGAGGCTTCTCTCTCTCTCTCTGAAACTTTTTTCTGTGTCTGTGGCTTGTTACTCCTCTGTTTATAAAGGATTCTAGTAAGAGGATTAAGACCCACCCTGGGTCATGCCCTACTGAAGTGATCTAATCAAAAGAAAGTTCCCTTAACTGAATCTAATCAAAAGGTCCCATTTCCAATGAGTTTTTAAGAGCAGGAATGGATTAGCTTTAGGAATAGGATTTTCTGGAATCCTACTTGGTTAATTTAATTAGTAAGAATGCCAATTCATCCACTGAAGGGCTCCTTGGTTTGGAGGGGGGAAAGGGAATCAGTTTGAGTCTAGGAGAGAATTAACTGATCATCTTTTTTTCCTCCACAATCTCCTCACCCCTTATTGGCAAACGTATGACAAAGAGAACAACCCAAGAAGAATTATGATAAAACCTGCACTTATTTGGCCCTTACTGTTTGTGTGACACTGAGTGCTTTATAGCCAGTACCTACCTCACTCAATCCTCCCATCAATTTTAGGAGATAAATATCCCCTCTTTATTAATGAAGAAACTGAGGGTAAGTTGATTTGTCTAAGGTTGCAAGGATAGTAAAAAGGAGACCCTAGGTTAGAACCAGCTCCACCTGGCGCCAAAGTGCTTTCTCTCAATCACTATAGTTTATCACCACCACCTTGAAGAGCACAGCAAAACATAAACGACCATAGATGAGTGGCTCTTTTGGATATCTGATATATTTAAACCACTGTCTATTAATGTTTATATCATTTTTCTTTCTCAGGCTTTTAAGGAGAAAACCTTTTGAAAGGGGGTATAGGTTGTATGGAGTTTACCACCGACTTTGTTTTGTACCATTTGGCAAGAGGGAGAGACAGCTTCTGTTTACATTTCTCTCTCCTGCAAATGGTAACTGATTCTCTTGGGGAAACCATCTTTCAAGGAGAGATACACTTAGAGGAAATCAACCAACCTCAAAGGGCAATCAGTTGCTTAAGGGGTTGGACAAGTAACAATGGACTACTTATTTCCCCTTGATGTCCTTGATTTAATTACTTCCCACCTCTGTGAAGAATTGATTTCTCAGGGAGACCCAGTCTTGATTGAAGAAACTGATGAGTTCAGTCCCTAATCCCATTACTTGCATCTATTGTTCCACCTCTCTACTAAATCAGTATTTATTGAGTGCATACTCTGTGTCAGGCCCTGTTTTGGGTGCTTAAGAGAAAGGAAAATAAACAAAATTCCTTAGATTCTGTTCTCATGAAGTTTACTGTCAAGTAAGGGGGTCCATTATTAATTAAAGAATTGCCCCATAAACAAATATTTACCAATTGTAATGCAGAGCTCTGAAGGATGAGACTGGAGTGCTGTGACACCCTGCAGGAAAGTAATCTGAGCTGGACAAGGGTCAAGGAAAGTGTCCTTGGGTCAAGTGAAGCTGGAGTTGAGTCCTGCATATGGTGGAGGTGAGTAGATGCTGACTCTGTGCAGAAAAGATGGCATGTGCACTGGCCACACGGCCGGGCAAGCATGGCACATCTGAGGAACACTGTGAGACAGAGGGAGCCGGGCCACCAGTGTAGGCCTTGCAAAGCTCATTAGGGATGAGATTAAGCAAGATAAAAATAAGGTCAGAATGGATCAGGGTGGGCCCTTAATCCAGTGTGACTGGTGTCCACATAAGAGAGAGAGAGGAGGCACAGACACACAGAGAGAAGAGGGCCATGTGATGACAGGGGCAGAGACTGTCCACCAATGCCAGGAGAAAGACGTGGAACAGATTCCTCCCTGCAGACATCAGAGGGAGCTTGGCCTTCTGACACTTTGATTTTGGACTTCTGTCCTCCAGAATTGTGAGACAATAAATTTGTGCTCTTTTCAGCCACCCTGTTTGTGGTATGTTATTACGCAGCCCTTGGAAACTAAGACAGGCCTCCCTCGTGTCTGAGAAAATGGTTATCTTGGCCCAGAGGGGTCTTAGCTTGGCCCTGGGAGGGAGCCCCAGAGAAGGCCTCTTTCCATTTGATTTTTCTTTCCCTGTCTTTTTGGATCTTTGAGAGGCCTAAAAGCTGGGTTTTGCTTACCACATTTATCAAAGAACCTAGGATTCCAAAAATACATTCAGACAACAATAATAACAAAAATAAAAACTAAGACTCACTCATGCTTTATTAGGTTCTGACTAGCTACTGTGCTGAGCACTTTGCATGAATTATATTGAATCTGCACAGCAAACTGAAAGGAACCTTCAAGGTAGCGTTTGTCTAGAATTTAGAAAGCCACAACTGTGGCTAGGGGAAACCGACAAATACAAATTGACAGTTTGGGGATCTGAGAAGAGACATTAAAGAGTGTGACCAGTTACTGCTGGGACTACAGACTGGAGCTGGCTGTCTATATTAATTATGCATGTGGAAAGGACTTTCTGAAGCTATTCGAACATCCACCCACAGACTTTTGATGTCAGGGCTGGTTCTGTCCTATTCAGGGTGAGTGTGCTGCCTGCATATCAGGGATAATCATAATGCTCAGCCTTTGTACAGAACAGGTTGTTTCCAAAAGGCTTTGCTTTCAGTGGTGAGGTCAGCTCCAGGGCCTTCCTCTCCTGGGCAGCATGATTTGCCGCCTCCCCACTATTAGTCAGGACTCTTGATTCAAAGATAGAAAACCACCTTGAACCGGCAGGGGGGGAAGCAAATTGATTAGCTTACATAACTGAAAAGCTCAGGGGTAGCCAGGCTCCAGGCTCAGCCTGTTCCCTGCTCACTCTCCGGTCTCATCCTCCACAATTATCCTCCCCTCTCTCTGTGTTCCCCCTGAAATGAATCTCGCCCTTCAGTAAGACTTCAATAAGACTTACTTGGGCCTGCCTTCTAATCATCAAAGATGCTGCTTGCTATGTCTGAAATGTTCTCTACACCTTTCTCTCCATTTTGGCTAATTCTTACTCATTTTTCCCCTTTTACTAAAAATAAAATGATTGGGCACCTACAGTAGTGGCTTGTCTCTAAAGCTGAGCCCCAGTGAACCGCATATCCTGCTTACACCCTCAGGTAGTCCTCTCCTGGGCTGAATCTTTAACCAATAGGACATAGCAGTAGTGGCTGTATTCCAGAGTCCTCTGAAGACTTACAAAGACATGGCAGCTTCCACTTTTGCACTTTGGGGATATCTTAGCTGTTAAGTAAGAAGTCCAGTTACCCTGCTGGAGAAACCATATGGAGAGCCCATATGGAGAAGGTGAGCCCCTGGGACTGCATGGGAAGAGAGAGAGAGATCCAGTTGTCCTGGGCACCCCCACTGAGCCCAAGCCTTCCAGCCAAGCGGCTGTGCCAGATATCAGAGTGCCCATCTGGAACACTGCTGCCTAGCTTGAGCCCCCAGATGACTGCCCCAGCCCTAGCTAATGCCATAAGGAGCACAATGAGCCTCAGAAAAGTCCATTCAACCCAAAGACTCATGATAAATAATAAATTGTTGTAAGTTTAAAACCACTAAATTTTGGGGCTGGATTGATACATAGCAGTGATAACCAAAACTCTTAGTATCTACCAGGGCCTGTCTTAGTTCTGGGTTTATAATTATCAGTAAAATAAGCATGGTTCCCAGCCCCTACATCTACTGATCCTTCCAGCTTCATCTTCCTTGGGATGTTATCTGATCCTTTTTACTAGATCAGCTTCCTCTCTAATAAATTCTAACTCTTGACTTCTACATCACAGGCCTTTGAACACTCAGCAGCAACTAATTATTTCATATCTCTTTTCCCTGCTAGAATGTGAGCTCCGAGAGAGCAGGGACCATGCATGCCTTACTCACCACTGTATTCTCCCCACCTGGTAACTTCAACCAATCAATATATGCTGGTTGACTGATTGACAGCTCCCTCTCTCTAGTCTGCTATTTTCATTTTGGAGCAGAAGCTGGGATGATTCCTCTTTCCCTTCCCATGGGACATTTTGAGAGAAGACAAATCACTTTTTAATGGGTTTAGACTCTCAAGTCCTGTGAGAACAGTCTGAACTTTAAAAAATTATATTTTCCTTTTATAACAAGGATCTTTATTTTCATTTGGGAATTGTATGTACAGTAGTTGCCTAGTGTGAGTTTGTGTGTGTGTGTGAGAGAGATTTCCTTCATCTCTTTGCTTCAACAGATCTTGACACAATAACATCTCTTTCTTTCCTTCTCTAATATAGTCAGAGGCCTACCTGTTATGGGGAGCCTAAAAGAGGAGGAGAGAATCTTTTGTAGGTTTTAGAGGGATAAGAAGGTGGGGTGTTTGATTTTCAGAGGAACACAGAACATGGTCCCTGGAGTCAGCTAGTTTGGAGTAAAAACAAGGGCTGGAGCCTTTGCTTACAATTGTGAGAGCTAGGTCCCTGTCTGTCTGAACATCGGCAAACTCATTCAGGGTTGAAAACACCTCCTGTTAGCTGGCTCCAAATCAACCATCCTTCTGGTCCAGACTCCAGTTTCTCCTCTGATTGGTGACTTAGGACACCTTTGCTGAAGCAGTTCTAACTATGCTCAAGAAACAGTCTCATCAGGCAAGAACATTTATGTATGGCTTGTATTTAAAATAAGTTCTGGGTTATTTCTTCTCTTTACCCTTTGATGGGTTGTTAAGACTTCCTCTGCTAAAAGCTTAGGCTTATTTCTATGGATATTACTTAACTGCAGTGGTAGATAAGGAAATCACAAACTATGCTACTTAATCCAATATCATGGAAAAAGGATGATAAAATTAACAACCTTTCATATAATAACAACTTGAAAAGTCTCAGGCCATTTAATGAAAAAAAATAATTCGAGTTAGCAATGCAAATACAGCACAGTGGTTCCAGTCAACATTGCCACATTCTAGCTGCAAGATCTTGGGCGAGTTACTTAACTCTTTGAACCTCAGTTTTCCTATCTACAAAATGGAGACAATAAAGCATATCTCATAGAGTTGTTGTAAGGATAAGAAAGAGTGGACTAGAGTGGAATTGGTGGTGTTCTGTTGTAGACATACTGTGATTCAAGCAATGGAAGAAATTGTAACAGTGAGGTGGAGACGGTGGTCACTGGACATTTTTGGGGCAGGGAGAGGAGGGGCAGTTGAAATACTCGGGCTTTTTTGGGACTTTGGGAGTTGTCCTGAGTGGCAAAGCACTGACGAATGTAGGCCATTTTCCATCAGAATATACCATGCAGAACTGGGTGGGAAAGAGTGTGGTCTGTGATATGAACTGTAGTATATGCTCGGTGGCAAGGCCCCAGGATGTGTATATCCATTGCGGGTGTAGTACCACACGGATGGGGAATGGTTGTGTGGGGTGTTTTTGGGGGTGTGGGCGGTG
>JAQZBX010039313.1:0-23080 GCA_029593785.1 Cabassous unicinctus
GAGATGGTGACCATCACCTCCAGTCTCTGGAAGATGCTGTGAATGGAGGTCAGAGCAGGGCCAGAGCACGCTGAGGCTCAGAAGTGGGCAGTCACTGCAGTGGGCACCTGGCACAGAGGCAGAACCAAGGGCTCATCCCATGGCCCACAGCCACCCCCACCCCAGGAGCACTTCCTGGTGGTCAGGGCTCAGACTTGGAGGAGAGGGGTCAGCAGGTGGCATCCACTAGAAGGGATGGTGCTAAAGCCCCAGCTGCAGCGTCAGCCCAGGAGGCAGCACCAGGAGTGGGTCCTGGAGTCAGACCACAGATGTCCTCTTTCCACAAGAATGGCAGCCCCCAGCAGTCCCCAGGGAAAGGGAAGCACGAGAAGTAGTCAAGAGAGAAGACTGGGGATTCCCACGGGGACCTGCCTCTCAGGTGTAGCAGCTCCAGTAACTCCTTGTGGGAAAGTCGGAGCCTGCAGAGGCTCCTTTAGATCCTGTGTGGGCCCGTGAAGGCCCGTGGAGCCCGAGGAGTCTGCAGAGGCCATGAAGATCCCTTGCAGGCTGTAGAGCCTGTGTAAGTCCCGTGCAGCACTGGAGCCTGTGGAGACTGTGGTGGCTGGAGAGATTCCATGCAGGCTGTGGAGCTCGTGGAGATCCCATGCAGGCTGTGGAGCCTGTGTAGGTCCCATGCAGCATTGGAGCCTGTGGAGCCAAGGAGGCCAGGAAGGCTATGGAGACCCTGTGCTGGCCCCAAGGCTGGCGTTGTCCATCAGGACTGGGTGTCACTGTCCAACTGGCCTCACAGGACACTGGCCAGGCTGGTGTTGGGTCCCTTCTGACCTTGAAACTGCACAGGAGGTTGAACCCTCCATCCACCGCGGGGAGGTACACAGCTGAAGCTTCACCTGGCCCTTCCCACCAGGCCCCCTCCACCCTCACACCTGCAGCCCGAGGCCCCTGATGTTGTAGCACCCCTCAGATGGGGATGTGTGAGTACTGGCTAAAGCCCCCAGGGCCCAGCAGAGCCTGGTGTGGGGCTTGTTGCCCAGGGGTGCACACCTCATGTCCCTCTCTTTGTACCCACCTTGATGAAGCAGTGCTCAGGGAGGCTGTAGGCCTCAATGTGGTCCTGCAGCAGCTGCTGTGGGAAGTTCTGGTGCCTCTGGGTGGCCCCGTGGGCATCCATGGTGTTGCAGCATGCCTTGTTCAGGTCTGGGGAGACACGTGCATGGAGCTGGGCCACCTTGTTCCCTGTCCCTGACCCTGCAGGCACCCACCCTGGGCCTGGGGCCACCATCCTCGGAGGGACTGTGGGTGAGTAGGGAGGGCCTTGAGGCAGACCCAGGGGACCAGCTCTGGGGAGGAGCAGAATGTTGGGCAGCCTGGGGCCCACAGAGCTTGCTTGAGCCCCGTGGATGCCATCCCAGGCCTCCCCCACAGCTCTGCCTTGGGCAAGTGGGTGCAGGGCCACCGCCTCCCCAAGGGGCCTGTTTCCTTGGCTGCAGCACGAGGCAGTGGTAAGACTGCCCTGAACTGCCGCAGTGTGTGCTCAGTCCTGCCCACCCAGAGCCGGTGCCCTTCAGGGCTCCTGAGTCACCCAGAACCTGCAGCATCCCCCAGGGCCACCCTCACCTCTGAGCAGGACCGACAACCACAGCTGCACCAACATGTCCGGGATCTTGCTGGCCAGCTGCATGGCAAGGACCACCATGTTGTTGCTCTCCTGTGGGCATAAGACATTGGCTCAGGGTCTTGGTTGACCCCTCCCCTAGACCTGCCCCCCAGGGCCACAAGGTCTCCACCCTGTGTTTGCCCAGCATGTAGAAGATGTGGTCGAGAGAACAGACCATCTGCTGGTTCATCTTCAGGGTTTCTCACAGAAATCTTCTATGAGACGATGCAGGACCCCTGTTGTGGGGCAGGAGGGGCAGGAGAGGGCAGGGGCTCTGGGGTGGAGGAGGCACCCGGGCCCACTCACCTGCCACTCACTTGTCTTCCTTGTAGTGGACCTGGAATAAGAAGAGGCCTGGGACATAGAAGGCAGCTGCCAGCAGGCAGTGTGGCCTGGGGAGGGTGGAGAATCAAAGGGGGGAGGAGCGTGGCACAGGCCCTGCTGGCGTGACCATCTCCCAGACCCCCAGGAGACCCTAAAAGTCCGCCCAAGGCACCCAGAGGCACTCACCTGATGAGAAAGCTGTGGTCGAGTTTGATCCTCTCCAGCAGGCTGTAGAGCTAGCTGCTGGGCAGAGGAGCCATCAGAACCCCCGAGGAGCTGCCCAGACCTGCTGATTTGAGGAGTCCCCACAAGAGAATATTCCCCCACCATACAAGCTACCCCCCTCACAGCCCCTGGGAGCTGCTACATTCACGATGACCCCAGGACTTGTGGGGATGAAATGCCCCTGCGCAGCAGCGCCGGGGCCAAGGGGTCCGGCCTGGCCTTCCCAGTCCTGGGGTAGAGGGCTGGGTGCCTCCATCTGCTAGCTCCAGGCTGAGGGCTTCACAGCCAAGGAGCATGAAGTGAGTGTTAAGGTTAGGTCAAGGGTTAGGGTTAGGGGTTAGGGTTAGGGTTTAGGGTTAGGTTAAGGGTTAGGGTTAGGGGTTAGGGTTAGGAGCATGATGGGCTGTGTGGCAGGTGGAGGGCGATGAGGGGGAATGAGGGACAGGCCTGGGGGACTGGGTACCTGAGGGGGTGCTTATCTGGGGTCAACAGGGAGCCCCAGCAGGGTGTGGACATTTCAGGAATCCCTGGATGCTGGAAGAGGGTTTGGAGGTGGGGCTGAGGGTGACCTCCCAGCCTGTTTCCTGACCATCAGAGCAGCAGGAGCTAGGCTTCCCCTCTGCCACCCTAAGTCCCCAAGCCCACCCCAGGTCCAGCTATGCTGACAGGGGAGGGGAAATGGCCAGACCTGAGACCTTTTGGAGGACCTGGGAGCTAAGGGCAGCCTCAGTGAGGAGAGCTGAGAGCCTGGTGCTGGGACTTGAGTAAGCCTCGAGCATCTTCTCCAGGGAGAGGAGACCCAGGCTCTGGAAGGGATTCAGGCCCAGCTTCGGCCCTGCTCATGGCCACGGTATATGAGATCCCCTGCCCTGGCCTGCAGTCAGCTGAGGTCTGCAGGTGCAGGGTGCCATCCCGGGAGGAGTCCAGGGTCTCAGACATGAAGAGAGCCACCTACTAGGTGCCTGCTTCCTTCCTAGTGTACACACTCGCCAACAGTCATGATGAAGGCCCACAGCTTCCGGTGGCCGGTGAGGAGCAAAGGGGTGTTACTGGGGGCCACGCATGCAGCCGGGAGCCTGCAAAGCAGCAGTGGATGTGCAGGTGGGCTTTTCATTATAAAACTGCCTTCTGCATTGGTGAAGTCAGGGAAATAGAGAAAAGGCACCGCCCACCACCCCAGCACCGGAATGCACCAGCCCTGGGCACAGGGCTCCATTCCTGCTTGTCTCTCGTACTGGACCTAGCAGATCCCCCCCACCCACAGCCAGCTGCCCTGGCACCTGGTGGCCACCGTGAAGCCACCCATGGTCCTGGGTGAGCAGCCACCAGCTCAGGGAGGCTGAGGCTGGGGCCAGTGCACACAAGTGAGAATGCATAGGCAAGGGGAGGCTAGCGTCCCTTCCCAGGCCAGGCTGTGCCCTGACGTCTCTACTTGGGCCTCACCAGGACCACCATGATTTGTTGCCAGCCTCCTCCGGCCTGGGCCAAGCATGGCCCCCTCTCTCCTGAGGGACCCTGAGTGAGCTTGGGAAGCTCTGCCCACTACCAGTGTGCTAAGCACAGCCCTGTCCCTTGTTGCAGTGCAGTCAATGCTACCTCTTACTCCTTCTTTCACTTTTTGAAGGAGCATGTGCTATTTCCACAGCAAGAAAAGCAATAAAACAGAAGCCTCCTAAGGCTCTGATCTGCCTACAACACAGAAGAGCCACAGGGCACCATGTTGAGTGAAAGCTACCTGGTCCAAAGGCAACATGTTCTGTGACCCCCTTACATGAGATGCCCAGAATGCACAAATCCAAGCAGGAAGTGGACTAGAGATGACCAGGGGCAGGGGGAAGAACATGGGGGTTATGCTTAATGGGTGCAGGTTTCTGTTTGGGGAGTGGATATGTTTTGGTAACAGGTAGTGATGGCAGCACAATGCTGGCAATGTGATAAATGCCACCAAAAAGTACCCTTAAAAATGACTAAAAGGGGAAATGTTACATGTACATGTAGGGCTGGAGAAGGACTGCTAAGGGGTGTGGGGTTTTTCCTTTTGGAGAAATGAAATTGTTCTAAAATTTTATGTGGTGATGAATGTACAACATTGTGATTCTACTAAAAGCCATTGGTTATATACTTTAGATAGGATGCATGGTATGTGAATATACCTCATCTCTACTTTCTATTCCCATCAGTTTACCTATTCTGGATATTTCACATAAGTGAAATCAGACAATGGTGGCCTTCTGTGCCTGGTTCCGTCTAACTTCAGTGACCTGATCTAGGTCACTAACTTCAGGGACCTGATCAAGGAAATCATTTAACTTCTCCAGATGTCTAAAACAGGGCTAATAATAACTTTTTTATCCAAGTTGTTAATAATTTTTGAGGATGAAATGAAATAATGGATATAAAGACATTTTTTAAAGTACTAGATAACATTATATAAATTAAACTCAGATTTAGAGATTATGGCAAAAGTATGTATTAAACTGACATTGTTTTATTATAATTCATTAATCCCTGGACTACCAAAAAGTCAAAGGTACAGAGTTTTAGCCACTTACAAACAGCTTAAACACAATTCTAATAAGTTTATTTATATAACTTCCCAGCAGAAAATATTTTAAAAGAAGCACATTGGTAGTATACATTTTAAGGGGCAGGATGATGGTTTTCATAGAGAAATATTTATAGAAGTAGGAAATTAAAGCCAACACATTGACTGAGAGAAAAGAAACATAAAAATGTTAAGGTAAATAAAAATTTAAGCAACACGACAGTCTGGAACCATATAGAGTAGGATTAAGGAGCCATTTATAGAGCAATAATCCTTAAAGGCATATATAATTAAAATAGTCATATATCTATATATAATTAATATAGTGATTTAATTAATATCACTAAAGTATCACTATTAGCTTAGCAGATCATGAATTTCATATTTTAAATTGAATAAACAATAGATGGTAAATTATATTTAGATTATACTATCAAAGAAAGCACATAAGTATATAAATAATCATATAGTATACCTAATTAACCTTTATATAATAAAGGTTATTATATATATATTTATATAATAAATGTTACCATTTATTTATGTTATCATCTCTCATTCCAGATAGAAATTAAGATTAATTAATAAATCAAAAGCTTCCATTATCTGATAAATTCACTGGTGTGGAACATCCTATTCTGTCTGTGATAGAAAAAAGACACTATGTATCACTTTAACCATGAAAAACATGGTTGAACTTTTAATGTCTTAACATGCACATTTGATCAAAAAATAATATTCAATATGGTTGCGATGTTGAAGTAGCCTCAAATTATTAATATTAACATTACCTTTTATGTAAAATTTTAAATAATTTCATAGATTTTATTTACAGAGTGTCTACCAATGAGATATTTTAAGCCTGTCTAATGAATTTGTTCACATTTATCTTCCATGATTAATGCTTTCATCTTTTCCATTTAAAATTTTTTAAGTCTAAGTCAAAGAGTCAAATCTGGGAATAGAGCTAACAGAAACAATTGATTATAATTAGTAGACAGATTAGCAAAGGAGCTACTCCAAATATTTTTAAACTATCATATTTTATTCTATTTATATTAGTATAATTTTTAAACTTAACAAAGGATACAATGTGAATATTTGAACACTTTCTTCTAAGGGATGGACAAAGTAAAATGCCAAAAAGATGATGCGATGTATCATATTGATATTAAATTGAACCTTGAGTGAAAATTGAAAGTTACTACTTCTGGCCCCTACACTGTGAAGACAGTATATTTTGCAAAGCTGTTCTGCTTTGAAAAACTAGTAATGATATATACACTCCTTAACCATAAGTAGCATTGTTAACAATTTCAAGTAAAGAGTTATTTGGTATTCATAAGGTTCTCCATCAGTTATCCATCATTATCTATTAAACCATCCCAAAATGGGATGACTTAAAACAAGAGCAATTTATCATTTCTCATGATCCAGGGAGTTGACTGGGCAGTTCTTTGCTGGTCTCTTCTGGGTTCCCTCATATATCTGCATTCTTCTAAGCCAGAGACTTACCTAGGCTAGAGGTTCAAACAGCTTCACTCCCAGGTCTGGCAACTGGTGGCTGACTGTCAGCAAGGGTGCCTTGGTGTTCCTACACACAGCCTCTCACCTGCCTTCCTTGCAAGGCCATCTCAGGACAGCATTCCAAAACGGCTAAAGGGGAAGCCACAAGCCCTTAAGGCCCAGGATCTGAAATGTTCAATTTTGTCACATTCTATTGGTCAAAGCAAATCCCAGGCTAGAAAGGATTAAAAGACTAGAGAAATGGATTTCACCTCTGGATGGGAGGAGGTACAAAGCATTTGTGAGCATATTTAACCTGTCACAGGTTATTATTATATCCAGCAATAGTTTTAAGTGATCTTACTAAATCAATGAAATAATTAATCACATACACATTTACATTTTACACGGACAATTCACATTTCTTATAAGTGTATTTTGAATGTCAACTCTTAGCACGTGTTATATGATTGTGTTCCTCTATGGTACTTTAGCTATGTAAAAATGTTAGTATTTCTATATTATTTCTATCAGAACATTTCAAATAAAGCATTTAAAATATAAAAATATTCATTTTCATTATAACCATAAGTACTGCAAATTTATTACTCTCCTAGAGAATGGCATTTATTTTTATACCACTTTAGACAGATATTAAAGAGTGTATTGGATTTATGTGTATTTTTAATCTAGAATTCAACTAATGAACTTACTAAACAGTCATCAAATGTGAAATCTCTGAAATTTGAACTTCTAGCAAAAGAAGAACACATAACCTTCTTCTCCCTTTCTATTTCCTGTAAACCTATCTTCCAGACTCTAGCTCTGTGAGTCTGCTCAATTTGTTTAATTCATATCAGTGAGGTCATGTAATATTTGACCTTCAGTGTCCGGCTTGCTTCACTCAACATAAGGTCCTGAAGATTCATCCATGTCATCCTGTGTGTTCACACTGTATTTCTTCTTAGAGCTGAGTAATATTCCATTGAATGTATGTACCACATTTTGTTTATCTGTTTATCCATTCATCTGTTAATGGACATTTGGGCTGATGCCAACTTTTTGGCAATAGTGAATAAAGCTGTTCTGAACATTGGTGTGCATATATCTGTTCATGTCCTTGCTTTCAGTTCTTCTGGGTATACACCCAGCAGTGGAATTGCTAGATCATAAGGCAGTTCTATAGTTAGTTTTCTGAGAAACCATCAAACTGTCCTCCACAGTTGCTATACCATTCTACATTCCCACCAGCAGTGGATGAGGTTTCCCATTCCTCCACATCCTCTCCAACACTTGTAGCCCTCTGTTTTTTTTAATAGCTACCATCTCATTGTAGGTTTGATTTGCATTTCCCTAATATCCAGTGATGTTGAGCATTTTTTTCATGTGCTTTTTAGCCTTTTGTGTTTCTTCTTTGGAGAAGTTTCTATTCAAATCACTTGCCCATTTTTTAAATGGGTTGTTTGTCTTTTTATTTTGAAGGTGTAGGATTTCTTTATATGTGCTGGATATTAGGCCGGTATTAGATATATGGTTACCAAATATTTTCTACCATTGAGTAGGCTACTTTTTCACTTTCTTGACAAACTCCTTTAAGTTGAAAAGTTTTTAATTTTGAGGAGGTCCCATTTATCTATTTTTCCTTTCACTGCTTGTACTCTTGGTGTGATGTTCATAAAACCATTTCCTATTATAAGTTCTTGTAGATGCTTCCCTACATTATCTTCCAAGGTCTTTGTGTTCTGGGCTCTTATATTTAGTTCTTTGATCCATCTTGAGAACATGGGCAATGCCTAATAGGGGAGGACAGACCAGTGTGTCATGCTCTCAGTGCTGTTGCAAGTAACTATTATTCTTGTCCTTCAAGGAGTGAAGCCTGGTGGTTGCCATGGGGCCTGAGGGGTGGGATAGGTAGGAATAGAAAAAATGGAACAGGGGGCATTATGGGGACAATAGAAATGTTCAACATGATCTTGCTATAATGGATACAGGCCATGTTAAAATACATTGAAATTTATAAAAGTGTGTGGTCCAAAATGTTAACCAAAATATAAATCATTGACCATGGTTAGTAGTTATGTTTCAATATTTGTATATCAGTTGTAACAAATGTACCATTCACATACAAAATGTTATTAATAGGGGAAGGGGAAAAAGGGGGAAGATGTTGGGTGTGTGGGAGTCCTTTGTATTTGGTATGTGACTTTTCTGTAACCTGAAAGTTCTTTGAAGACAACATGAAAAAAGTAAGACACTGGGGGAATAAATGGGAGAAAATGTCACTGTACATATAGAAAAACAGATCTTACAGTGATGAAAGGTAAAATGTCAAAAAAAATTAAATATTTTTTCATTATTTTCTTCTATCCCCATTTTTTTACTTTCATTTAAAAAAATTCTGTATGTTATTTCTTATTTCTAAAACTGTTATTATTATTTCATTTCCTTATTGGTTGTGCTTTGTTATTTTATTGGCTTCACTTTTGAAGATGTTTTGGATCACAGAAGTGCAGGGGCAGATCACTGATGTGGAGTATCAGTGATGGTGGCTACATGGGAGGAAGCTCACCTGGGCATACATACAAGGCACATAAATGTGTTCAAATATTCATGGGGCATTGTCACAGTGGGTAGAGATTCACACAAAAAACAAAGGAATACTAAGTTCCCATCCTGGGGAGCTCTGCCACATTCTCTAATGGAACACCAAGAATTTCCTGAGTACAGAAGCAGTGACTAGTGAAGGAGGATGGTCTATTGATGGGCCCTTGATATTGTTGACTGTGCTTATGAACCTTTACTCTTTGAAATGGAAACCTAGCCTAGTATTATAGGGTACCTAAGAGTTGCCTCCTGGGAGCCTACTTGTTGCCCAAATATGGCCTCTTTCTAAGCCAAACTCAGTGTAGAAATATATTGCCTTCCCCCCAGCATGGGACATGACCCCAGGGATGAAACTCCCTGGCACGAGGGGACTACTACCAAGCATCAACTAGCAATGCAACTGGAAAAAGTCCTTGACCAAAGGGTGAAAGTATAAAGACAAATGAGTTTATATAGTTAAGAGACTTCAAAGTGAGTTAGGACAACATCCCAGAGGTTATGTAATCTCAGCAGGATCTCATTGACTGCCAAAGTAGATACTACTCAACAAAGCAGGGCTCCTGAGGGCTCTGGAGACATCCAGATGCTGTAGTCATTGCAGATAGCTCAGGAGTTTGGTGCCTTGCCAGTGGGCCCTACTTTGGAATTTATGCTCCCCAGGGTGACAGAGGTAGACTCAGTTGTGATTTCCTTATGCATGGCTCTTCTGTCCTTCTATTTGAATCTATGATTAGTACTAAAGGTGGTAGGTATATGTCAAAGAGACTTAAATCTTTGGGCTGTCCATGTGCCAGCTGGGCCCCAAACCTCAACAGAGTTGCAACACCTACTCTCCCGTTCATTGGACTCACCCAGGACAATGAACAAGGAGGTGATGATGGAAAACTACCATAACAAGGAACCAAGAGAAAGCAAGAGAGTCCCCATCCATCAGCCCTAATGTTCCACAGCCCCCTCTCAATTAGAGGCAGAGTGGACAGCACCATCCCAGAATCCTCAGGATTGGGAAATGAACTTTAAACTAAAGTAGACTTACTGGTATTCTACTGTAGAATTAGTGTGATTCTAACAATTAAAGAAATTATGTCATTGATGTGGAGACAGTGGCCAATGGAGGTTCTGAGGGAAGGGAGAGGGAAAAACAGGTATAATATGGGGGCATTTTCAGGACTTGGGAATTGTCCTGAATGACATTGCAATGACAGATACAGGTCATTATATATCTTGCCATAAACTACGGGATTGGGAGGGAGAGAGTGTAAACTACAATGTAAACTTTAATCCACACTTAGTGGCAATGCTCCAAAATGTGTTAATCAGTTGCAATGAATGTAACACACTAATGAAGGATGTTGTTAATATGGAAAATGTGGGAGGTGTGGGGAGCAGGGCATATGGGAATCCCCTATATTTTTTATGTAACATTTATGTAAACTAAGTATCTTTAAAAAAAATAGGTGTAATATGGTGGCAGTTTTGGGGTATTGGAATTGTCCTGAATGATGTTGCACTGACAGATACAAGCCATTATATATCTTGTCATAACTTACAAAACTGTGTGGGAGAGAGTTTAAACTATAATGTAAACTATAATGCACACTTAGTGGCAATGCTCCAATATGTGTTCATCAGTTGTAACAAATGTACACATGAATGAAGGATGTTGTTAATGTGGGAAAGTGTGGGAGGGGGAGGGAGTGGGGTAAATGAAAGTCCCCTACATTTTTTATGTAACATTTTTGTAATCTAGGTATCTTTTAAAAAAAAATTAAAAAAAAAAGAACACATAAAGGAAATGCATGAAAAGTGTGGTGCTCTTATTTCTATCCATTGTATCTGGTGCCACCAAGTGGCAATTAACTCTATTAAACAATGCAGCCCAAGAAATAATACCATGCCCTTAAAACTGAGCAGATTTCCAACTTCATGTTTAAATCTACATAAGATGAAAGTTTAAAGAATATTACATGTAGTGTGATTAATGACAAGTTGGCTACTCTTTTTTTTATTAGGTTAAGATTATTTAAAGTTAGATTTCCCTTCTTAAACATTTAATTTTGAATAAATATAAATTAATGGCCTCAAGACTATGAAAATACAACTCTAAAATGTGATAAATATATGATAAAAAATATTATATGTGTAGCTTGATACTTATTGGATTTAATGTTGAAGCTTATAAGAGTAAAATTGAAAAATGAAAGTTTTTTATATTTAAGAAACCTAGAAGTATGAAAATTTGTACTTCCGGATTTTTACAATTCTCTGTTCCATTGAGTCAAAATAATTTTTCTCTATCTTTCATAGCTATGCAAAAGCTTAGAAGATGACATGTTTAAATAGAACTCCAGTGTGTCTTTGTTAAATTTAAGGTATATGTCTCATGTACATACACTATACCTTGTATATACCATGCATACCTTGAAACTTATAGCGTAAGAGGCAGTCTTATTGGTTAACAGTTAGGATTCTAGAGCGACACTCTTGGAATCCTTGGCTCCTCTGCCTTCAAGTTCTGTGCCTTTCAGCAAGATGCAACTCTCTCTGCCCAGTTTATTAGTATTAACTCAATAGGTTCTTTTGATGATTAAATGAGTTAATACATGTAAAGCATTTCAAATAGTGCCTGGCACATAGTAAGCACTCAAGAAATGTTTTTGTTCTTATTATAGTAGCAGTAGTAGAGGTAGTGAGAATAGCGTTTGTTGTCAATGCATTCACAGTTTTATACTTAATATTTTAACTTAAGCTAACCTATGTCAGTATGATTGCAAATGATATTAAATCCAATGATACTCTACCTCATTTTAGTTTCTTTACATATTACAAGACTTTACACTTGTTTATTAAAGTATAGGATTGTTTCTTATTACTGTTTTGCTGTTTGATTATCTTTAAATACATTTATATTTTTCTTAGCAATGCAAGAATTAATGTAAATATAATGCAATGCAAAATAAATTTTATTAAACTTTCTCAGTTATTTTATTTCTATTTTAATGCATACATGTAACACTAGCCAAATCATAACTAGACTATAAGTTCTACAATATTCAAAATAATAAAGCAATATTTAGCTTTGCAAATTCCAATGCAATTGCTTTTACTAATTTAATTTCATTAATAGCAGATGGCACTTAAAATTACCAGTAGGCATAACATTGGATAGCATGTAAGATTATATCACTTCTAAAATATTTTCTATCTGGATAAAATGCCTTTCTTTTCAAGGATCTGTCAAATGGACAGGGATATAGAAGACACTTGATAGAAGACTTGAAATTTTGACAGAAAGTAAACTTGGAAAGTAATGAGAGTATTAATGGAATGTTAGAAAATCTTGAAAAAAGGCATCAATTTTTGTGTTCACTAATGCTAAAATAAACACTTACCCCTACTGTTCATTTTCTTAATGTGACTATTCAATGTAATTAATTTATAGAAATATTCATATTAAATTATATATGGACTGTTAAGTAATTTTTACTCATTTTCTTTAAAAGTCTTTTATTTGTTTTTTCTATTCAAGACCCCAAAATCTGGTATATAATGTAGTCACATTCTTTATTTATAAATCTCCCATGAGAAGATAATCAAGCTTAATTTTTAAAATCTTTAATATTTCTGGAACATTTAATTACATTTTATTAAATATTTTCTTTTATTCAAAACTACAATTTAAAATGACTGAATCAAGCTCGGCATCAGCGGCCAGGTGAGCAGGAGAGCCAAGCCGGTGTCGTATCCGGGCTGTAGATGCCGTAGCAGACACAAGAGGCAGGTTCCTGCGGAGAGACTCCCTGACTTCAGGTGAAGGAGCAGGGCTGGTAAATAAGCAGGGACCCCTGGGCAGAGGGATCCTGAGCCAACCAATAGGAGGAGGGATCTTGAGCCAACCAATAGGATAATAGAGTTTTTAACCAATAGATTCCATTACCTTAATTAATAACCAGCCAATCACCACTTCCCATAAACAGCCAATCAGTACCTCCCAGTTAGGATATCCTATTTACATAATATGTTAATCTAGTCTTCAAACTCAAACCAATGCCCTCACTCAGAACCAAAGATTGCCCAATCAGAGGAGCGTAACTGGGGCTCCACCCCCAGGGGCGGCGACACGAGGAACCTATATCAAGCGCAGTCCCGGAGCCCTGAGCATACATTTCAGCTTTGCTGGTGTTGGAGGACTTTCGAATCACACGCTGACCTGCAACACCGCCTTTCCCGCAGGACTCTGGTGTTCTCCCTTATCATGTTGGTGGCCTGATTCCAGAAGCAGGATTCCAGAAGCAGTTCCCCAAAACCACTCAGGTAAGGTGCGTGGTAGGTGTGGTAAGGTGCATGGAGGTCCCAGGCATAGCTGCGACGGGAGTGCTCAGCCATTGCAACTATGTGGAACCGCTGGGTCCCTGGTCCAGAGCTGAGCCCACTTCCTGCACCCCTGGACTGGGAGCTCTCTCTGCTTTCGGCTTTCCTTCCACCATTTGGCGCAGCCCCGCAGGCTCCTGTGGGGTCCCTGGCATCCTGCCTGATGGCCTCATGTGGGACATCTCTGTGCCACCATGCGGGGGAGGGAAGGGGACCATGGTTGCACCGCGGTGGCTGCACGCAGGTGCTGGGTGGATCAGCAGGAGAGGATGTAAAGCCACGTTTTTCTTTTTACTTTTGTAAAGTTTGTAGTAGTGTCCCTTTGTTCAATCCTGATTTTAGTAATTTGGATTTTTTTTGGGGGGGTGGAGGTTAGTCTAGTAAAGCCTTGTCAATGTTTCATATTTACAAAGAACAAATTTCTCTAGTTTTCACTATTTTTCTATTTCCCATTTCATTAATTCCTATTCGAATCCTTACTATTTTCTTCCTTTTGCTTGCATTATGTTTGTTTTGCCTATAGATGGAAAGTTATGTTATTTGAGTACCTTCTTTTTTAATATAGTTGTCTACAGATGTAAATTTTCTTCTAAGCATTGCTTTGTAGTATCTCATAAGATTTGGTATGCTTTATCTTTATTTTAATTCATCTCAAAGAATTCTTTAATTTCTCTTGTGAGTTCTTTTTGACCCATTGGTTATTTAGAATTGGGTTATTTAGTTTCTATATATTTGTGAGTTTTCCAAAATTCTTTGTTATTGATGTCCATTTTTTTCATTGTTGTTAAACATGCTTTGTATGGTCTTAATTTAAAATCTATTGATGCTAATTTTATGGTCTAGAATACAGTCTATCCTAGAGAATGTTACATGTGCACTTGAGGATAATGTGGACTCTATTCTTGTTGGGGTGGATTATTTTATAGATACGGCTTAGGTCTGGTTGGATTACAGTGTTATTTACATCTTCCATTTCCTTGATAATCCTTCTGATGGATTGAAAATTTGATCATCATGAAATATCCTTTTTAATCTCTTATGATAATTTTTGTTTTGAAGTCATTTTTCTCTGATATTAGTATAGCTACCTCAGCAGTCCTATTGTTACTGTTTGCTTGATATCTAATTCCTTCTTTTTACTTTCAAACTATTTGTAGTTTTGAATATAAAGTGTGTGTCCTATACACAGTATAATGTTGAATCTTGTTTTTTTTTATCCTTTCTGACAATATCTGACTTATTGGATTGTTTAATTGGATTCACATTTAATTTGTTGATATAATTGGATTTATGCCTGCTATTTCACTTTTTTCTATACTCATGTTATTTTTTTGCCTATATTACTCCTTTATTGCTTTACTTTGTATTATATGAATATTTCGTAGTATAGCATTTTAATTCTATAATGACTCTTTCATTTTTTAAAAGTGATTATTCTTAGTGGTTACTCTAGAGTCTGCACCCCACATCTAGGGAAGCTGATAAGAAAGCCTGAGAGCCAGAGGTTGATTCAAACTACAGGAGTATCTGCCCCAGAGCAGGAATTCTCATGCCAGCCCCACCCCCCATCTACAATGAAAACCCAGGCCAGTGTACTCTCTTTGATTTCTCAATCCATTTCAGATCTGCTTGGGAGGCCTTCCTGCTCTGCACAGAGACTGCAATCATTTAAGTTATAAAGCTTTGCATATCTTCTTGGTGTGTGTTTGGTGTCATCAGTTTTGACATCCAAATCAAACTTTGTGTTGGTGACCCTCCTGCTTCTATATTGTGTATACACTCACACACAGAGTTAACTAACTCCAAATGTAGAAGAGATTTAAAAGTAATAGAAAAAAATGAACAACAAATAAGTCACAAACTATACACAGTTAAACATGGAAAATTATCAAGATCCAGAAAATATTACCTGCCAAAATGAGCACAAGTAATGGTAGAAAGCATCAATTGGAAAATAACCATTAAAAACACGAAATGGTCTTCACCAATTCTCCTCCTTCTAAAAGCCTCAAGCCTAGTTTATAGGTAGATTTTCCCACACTTCAATGGAGTCATTTCAAAAACTAGCAAGAGGGAAAATTTCCAAGGTTTTTAATGAAGTTAATATAAAACTGATTCTCAATTAGATGATGAAATTCACAGAGAGAGAAAAATGTCAATCACTTTCCTTTTGCGGTTAGATGCAAAAATCTTAAATAATACGTTAGTCAAAATAACCCAATAGCATAAAGGGAACAAAATATGTACACATTTAGGTTTATCTCAGGAATGCAAAGCTAGAGAAATATTTATATACTTATTTTAGGTCACCAAATTAAAAAAAACAACACAAAAATGCATCAAGCATGGCAAAGAGAATTGTTTAAAGTTCAAAACATATTCAAAAATGTTAAATAGTATAAAAAATTAGGAATAGACAGGAATTTCCTAAATCTGATAAAAAATTTTTACACAAACCTTATAGAAAATAGAGAAACTATTAACAGAGAAACTTAAGAAACATTTCATATAAAGCAAGCCAAAGCAGGGAAACTCACAGTAGGAGAAAAAATAATTATAAAGATTGGAAGAAAAGAACAAAATTATTGCTATGTAAAGATAATATGACACAAGAAAACAAAACTGACAAGACATTAGAGTTAATAAAAAAAGTTCAGCAAGATTTCCAGTTAACAAAACAACATATAAATTTAGAAGTGTTTCTCTACAGCAATAATTTTAAAAAATGAAAAGTGTAGAAAATACCATATGCAATAGCAGCAATAAAATAAAGAATATAACATTTATGAATTAACCTAACAATAAGAAAAAGAGGACAGACATCTATAAAGAAAAACATTTAAATCTATTAACAGAAATGAAGAACTGAATACTTGAGAGATTGTACCATGTGTCACATGACAAAGCTTAATGTAATAACAATGAGAATTCTATCTCAATTTATCTATAAATGTAATGCATTTACAATAAATATTTCAGCAGGGTACCTTGTGAATTTGAAAAGCTTAATTATGAAATACATGGAATAACTGCATATACAAATATAACAAAGTAAATTATTCAAATATTAACACATATTTTTAGGCTATGGTAATTAAAACAATACATTTTTGACACACAAATTTTAAAAAGACAAAGGAAAACAATGCAAAACACACACAGGTAGGTATGCAAGTTTTGTTTATAACTTAATGTCACATAAAAATTAGTGAGGGGAAGCAGATGTGGCTCAAGCTGTTGGGTGCCTGCCTACCTCATGGGAGTTCCCAGTGCCTCCTAAAGAATATGAGCAAGAGAGTGACCTTGTGATGGGCTGGCAAGGTGAGCTGACACAACAAAATGACACAACAAAGAGACAAAACTTGGAAACACAAAGACACACAAGTGAGAGAGGAGGTGGCTCAAGCCATTGGACACCTTGCTCCCAAATGAGAGGTCCTGGGTTTGTTTCCCAGTGCCTCCTATAAAGAAGATGTGCACACAAGGAACAGACACAGCAAGCATAAAACAATGAAGGGAAGGGGGATTAAATAAAAAATAAATCTTTAAAATTAATGAGAAGGGAAGCTATTTCTAGGTATCATGTAGAAGGTAGTAAGAAGTTAATATTCCACTGCAACAACTAGGAAAATTTAGCTAAATTACCAAAAATTATTTTGAAATATATCAGAGAACTGTAGAAATTATGAGCATTAGATAAACTAAAATTTCAGAGAGGGAAGATCCCTTTGTAGCTTAGCTGAGATCATCAGAAACTTTCTTTTTTAGGGACATTTGCCAAATCTGCATACAGACAATCCAGGATCAGGAATATCAAAAGGCAAAGGAAGTCTACAAAGAGAAAGCAATCAGTGATGATTTTTATTAAAATCAGATTAGATTAGAATATGATGTTCCCTTCTCCCCCTCAAAAAAAAAAAAGTCAATTGTTCTGTGTAGAACAATTACTGAGAAAGAAGCTGGGTAATTTGGATAGAAAGGCAGAGTTAAATCTTGAGGTTTTTAGGAAACAGAGTCTGCTTGAGAGAATCCCTTGGATAAAACATAAAAGTCTCACCCTTAAGTCATTTACCATATTTGAAATGTAATGCATTAATCAAAAGAACTAATCCTAGTACCTCTGAAGGAGAGAACTTTCAGGACTAATTAGTGAGATCCAGCAGAATATCAATAAATACCCTCAGAGGGTCACACCAATGAACAGGGATCCACTAAATACATATTCACAAATTTAAATATATCTGTCAAAAATTAAGTCTAAAACTAATATATGTTTAAGAGAGGCAAATCTTTTTTTTTTGTTTTTGGTGGGCAATTGTGAGGAGAGCATCATCTTCAGTCTTTATGATTATTTTGTACACAGTGTCTTTCATACAATTACAAATTTTGAGATAACATGAAGATGCAGGGAAATGTGACTGATAAGCATGAGAAAAAGCAGGCAAGAGGAGCAGAAAAACAGATAATACCAGTGTTAGAATTATAAGACAACAACCTTAAATAGTCTGCAAAACATAAGATGAAATGGAAAAAATGGGTGAAGATCCAAAAATGTCAATAGAACATTGGAATCCATAAAAATGAATTAAATGGACCCTCTAGAATTACAAAATCTGAAAGTAGGAAATCACTGTGTAGGCAGACATAGCAGGCTGTAAACTGCAGAAGACAGGATAATGAACTTGAAGACAGATTAAAAATCTGAATACAAACTGAAGCAAAAAGGAATCATAAGAACTAAACAGAATGTAAGAGCTATATCAGATACAAATAATCTGACATATATGTAGTTGGAGTCCTAGAAGGTGAATGACAGAATGGGACAGAAGCAATATTTGAGATTTGATGAACAACATTTTTTTAAAGCTCATGAATAATGTGAACCCTAATGATTAAAATGATAAAAAATACTCATTGAAACCCAAACATTATAAATCCAAGGAAACCATGTTTATGCACAACATACACATAGTACTAAAAGCAAAGTGGAACAAAAAAATGTTAAATGTAGCCAGAGAACTAAAAACACATTACTTTAAAGAAGCAAAAATAAGACCAATAGCAGACTTTCCATGATAAAAAATGGAAGTCAGGATACTATGGAATGGCATCATGAAAGGAGAAAAAAAGACACAAACCAAAAATTCCATGTCATGCATAGAATTAAAAAATGATCGGCAAATAATAATGCTTTTAGACCTATAATTGCTGAGGTAATTTATGACCAGCACTTCCACACTATAAGAAATGTGAGCATGAGTTCTTAAAGACAAGGTAAAATGGTAACAGATGGAAGCAAAAAAGTACAGAAGAAATGAAAACCACCAGAAAAGATGAATTGTGGGTAAATATAAGAACACTGATTTTTTTTTAAAGCAAATATGATAATGCCTAGTAAGAGTTATAATACATAGAGGGGTAAAAACATGTCAAATAAATAGAGAGTCAGAGTCAGTAAATGGAAAAAGATAAAATAGGAATGTATATTTATAAAGTTAATTGGGGTGATGATACTGGGTGTAGCTGTTTGGAAGTTTGATGTAATTATGAATTCCAAAAATAGATATTGGATTACGCTTGTAAACTGGTCTGTTAATCTGGGCATGATTAAGTTATGATTATTGCATTGACTGGGCCACATCAGTAGGGCATTGAGCCCCACCCATTGGTGGGTGGGGGAGTCAAATATAAAAGGCGAGGCAAAGGACAGAGGAAGCAGTTCTGATGTTGGAGTTTTGATGCTGGAGCCCGGGTAGGCAAGCAGATGGAGGAGCTTGGTCTTGAGGAAAGAAAGAAGACCCCGGGATAGAGATGAGCCATTTGCCTGACAGTTTCACAGCTGGCCTTGTTGAGAGAAGCAAAGCCTTAGAGAGCCTCATAGTCTACAGCTGACATTGTGAAGGAAACAGGAGCTAATCCTGGAGAGAAACTGAGCCCCGGGAAGAGAGGAACCCAAGAAGTCTGACCCCTGGCAAACGTTGGCAGCTGCCTTGCTCCAATGCGTAGCAAGAGACTTTGGTGAGGGAAGAAACTTATGCTTTATGGGCTGGTAACTGTGGAATTCTACCCCAAATAAATACCCTTTATAAAAACCAACCAATTTCTGGTATTTTGCATCAGCAACCCCTTTTGGCTGACTAATACACTGAATATTAAAAAAGTACTTTGTTTATCTGTAAGAAGGAAGGAACAAAGGAATAAAGGCACAAAAATACAGATGTGACAAATGAAAGACAAATAGCAATATGGAAGTCTTAAACCCCTCTATTAAGCCCCTCAGTGTAATTCTCTACACAAATAGGAAAAAAGAGATTAATATATATAATTATCTCTAAATATTTAGAAAAATTTCAAAAGATTTTCATGATAAAAATTCCTAGCAACCTAGGACCAAAATGGAGCATTGTTAGACTGAAAAACCCTATAATAGCTCCCAAAACTCTATGGTTAACTTAATAATGAATGGTGTAATATGAATGTTTTTCCTTGAATTTGGGAACAAGAAAAGAATGGTCACTAAAAACACTACTATTCAAACATGTAAAATAAAAAAGGAAAAGAAATAAAAGGTCTATTGATAGGAAGAGGAAAATGATCAATATTTGCAGATGACATGACTGTGTATGAAAAATATCCAAAATAACATGCAAATATACTTCAGAAGTGGCAAGTTAATTTATCAAGTTCATTAGATACAAGGTCAATATACAAAATCAATTTTATTTTTGTATGCAAGTAACAATTAGTAAATGAAATTAAAAATCAACACCATTAAGAGTAACATGAAGAAATCAAACACTTAAAGAAAAATCTATGAAAAGTATCTTATACCTCTACACTGAAACTACTACATATTGCTGAAGGAAATTAAAGAAAACCTATTAAATGGATGGATATATTATCATCATAGTTGGAAAATTTAATATTGTTAAGATATCTATTCTTTTGAATTTATTCTATAAATTCAAAATAATCCCAATGAAAGTTTGTCATAATTAGCCAGCTGAATTTAAGTTTTATATGAAAATGCAAAGAATTTAGAAGAATTAAGATATACTTGAAAAAGGAAAAGGTTGGAGGACATTCACAACAGATTTCAAGATTTACTGTACAGTTATAGTAAGTAAGACAGTTTAGAATTGGTGCAATCATGAGCAAATAGACCAATGGAACTGACTAGAGAACCAAGGAACAGACACAAATGCATGCACACACAAACACACATACACAACAATGATAAATCTGCCACAGCAAATTGGGGAAGAAAGAATGGTGTTTGAACAATTGGTTAACATGGGGGGAAATGAGCTTTGACCTTAATTCACAACTTCTACAAATTATTTGCAGGTATTTGGTGAAATTGAGATATAGGGTATCTTACAGCAACTCCACTCCTGGAAATATATATATACCCTAGTAAAAACCTTGATTGGCCCATAGAAAAATATTTAAGGGGATAATCATCCAATCCTGATTAGTAATGACAATGAGCAGAAACCAACTTAACTGGGACTTTTAAAAAGTGTCATATGTAAATGATGAAATGTAACAGCAATCTAAGGAAAGAACTAAGTTTAAATATATTAACATGCATGAAGTTCAAAAACATTAGAGGGAAAAATCAGAATTACAAAACCCCTTAAGTAAATTAGCAAAAACTTTTCCTTCAAAAAGTAAAAAAAAATGTTGGTCACAGATAGACAAATATAAATAACTGTGTGGACAATGGATAGGCAGGAAGAGCACACATGAAATACGAAGAGCAGTTGCTAGTGGAGAGGAACAAAATGTTGAGAAGAATTGGGGATGAGCTGTACAGAGAACCAAATTAAAACATAATTGTAAATAAATAGAAGAGAGTGTGGGCTAGGTCAAAGATGGTGATGAATCACAATGTACTGTTGTGAACCTGAAAACCAAAATGAATAAGTTAATTTACTGACAATAAAATGATATATTAAGTAATTTTTCTTAAGAAACAAAACATCTAGTTCTGTTCTGTTACAGTGTTCTTATGGCTCAGATACTGTTGGTGGTGGATTGCATGAAGATGGTTAGTAAATTGGTCCATATCCACAGTCCATTCCTTGAAGGAGAAAACTTTCATCCACCAATTTTGAATCAGATTACAAAATCTTTGAAAAAGAATCAGTTCTTATTACTGTTCCTACAATTTTTAAATAGATGTAAGTCCTAAGAGAAACAAATTTCATTTTGGAGAGAAAAGAAATGTACACCCAGACCTAAGGGTAAGGTAGATGCATTTGTGCCTTTTATCATATACTGCCCTCTTCTCCAGAACACGTAACTAGCCTCTCCTATGATCATCCTTTGACTTAATTTAATACTCATGATTTTAAAATCTTTTTATCAGACTTCAAATTATTTCACCACAGAGTAGGATGATACAATTCACATGCTGTAGTACATCTGACAACTTACATAAAGTCAAGAGGGTCGACTCACTGACTGAGCACAGCAAGCAGAAGCCTAACTGAGAATACCTTTTTCAATGGAAAGCACTGTGCTGGTCCTTGTCCCTTTGCCCTCAGATGGAGATGGTATGGTCTCATGTTTTAGGAGCTTGGTGCTTTTAAATTATTTCCATGTTGTGTTGTTCAGGGGATGGTTGGTGTTGGCAGTTTGAAATTATTTTATGAATCCCAAAAAGAAAGCTTATGTTTGTGGGCTGGTCCTCTATTGTGGGTGTGAGACCTTTTATAAATTAGATTACTTCAGTGAGGCACAACCCAGATTGAGTCTCCACTCTCTTGCTAGGTCCAATAAAACACAGAGAAAAAACACAGAAACACAGAAAAAAGAGGTCTACCATTTTTGATCCTGCCATGTAACAGAAAGGAGAGGCTCAAGCAGGTAAGGCCCAGGGGAGAGGTGAGCCATATGCCTGAGAGTTTGCAGCTGAAATTAGGAAGCTGCAAACATAGCAGCTGATGGGTGAGAAAACACCTCTTATGGTGCCTTGAGTTGGCCTTTTAATGGCTTTGGAACTATAAGATTTTATCCCAAATAAATCCCCTTTATAAAAGCCAGAACATTTCTGGTACTTTGCATGGGCAGCCTTTTGCAAACTAAAACATTAGAGTTGGAGGACCCTTTGAGATTCCCAAGAGATGTCAAAGATATAGTCAATGGAAGGAAGCTGTTGGTGTGTGAGACGTGTGTTATATAGGTGATCATTGAATTCATAGGTGCTATTGTCATGGCAGCATGCCAGAAAGAGAAAGAAGAGTCAGAGACATAGACCTGGAGGAGCCTTCAGGATGTGAAATATTTAATGGCCAGGAAGAGAAATATCAGTGTAGTAAGAGGAACCAGGAAAGAGTTGGTCCAAGAAGACAAATCATCTAGAAGGAAAAAATGATCAAGATGACAAATAGCTCAAAAGATGTCAAGATGGATGAAGAATAGAAAATATCCATAAAATTCAGTAATATAGGGGTCAGTGGTGACATACTGATTAGGATTTCATAGAAGGAATGGAAGTGAGGAGAAAATAGAGAGTAAAGACATGGAGATAAAAATATAGAAGATTAGCAGTGCAGGGAAAGAAATACTTAGGGTTAGCCCTATATTTAGAAAAGAGAAGAGGGCTTGAATGGGAAGGCTGTTTTAGGATTTTAAAAATATTGTTGTAATGTGTTACATTTTAAAAAATGTGTTGAAATCCACTGCATAATAACAAAAAGACTTCAACAGACCTCTCTCCAAAGAAATACAAATGGCCAGAAAGCATATGAAAAGCTTCTCAATATCATCAGCCATCAGGGAAATGCAAATCTAAACCACAATGAAATACCATTTCACACCCATTAGATGGCCGCTATTAA